>JAOBSW010001035.1:0-61364 GCA_026214975.1 Gentiana macrophylla | reverse complement strand
TACCTTATGGATAAAGCGGATGCCAAACCAAGGTTACTTAGATGGATTTTAATTCTACAAGAGTTTGACCTTGTGATTAAAGATAAGAAAGGTAGTGAGAATATTGTGGTGATCATTTATCTCGCTTAGTAAATGAGGGTGCGAAAAATCACAATGAGATAGGCATTGATTTTCCGGTGAGCAATTGATGAAGCTTGAAACGGTTAGGCCGTGGTATGTCGACTCACGCCAACTATTTAGCGAAAGGTCATTTAGAAGACATGACGATGTCGTGGAGAAGAAAAAGTTCTTTCGATCTCAAATATCTCGTATGGGAAGATCCTTATTTGTTCGTGAGTCCAAAGACGGGTTGCTTCGACGGTGTGTTCCCGAGCATGATCAGCGGGATATTTTGGAACAATGCCATAGTGGTCCTACCGGAGGTCACTATGGAACACCGAAGACAGCTTGCAAAGATTCTTCAAGCTGGATCTCTCGGCCGACTCTGTTTAAAGATGCAAGCCTTTTGTAAAGGATGTGATAGGTGCCGAGAATGTGAGAAAGCGAGTAGTAGGATGGAAATGCCACTTAAGCCCATTCTTGAATGCGAAGTTTTCGATGTTTGGGGCATAGATTTTATGGGACCCTTTCCATCCTCTTGTGGTAATAAGTATATCCTCGTCTGTGTGGATTATGTTTCAAAGTGGGTCGAGGCCATAGCTACTCAAACTAATGATCATAAGGTTGTAAAGAAATTCTTGCAAAAGAATATCTTTACTAGATTCGGTCATCCGAGAGCACTCATTAGTGATGAAGGTACTCACTTTTGCAATGCGCCGCTTGACAAGATCCTTGAGAAGTATGGTGTCAAACATAAGATTGGTACACCATATCATCCTCAAACTAGTAGCCAAGTCGAGGTAAGCAACCAGAGCTTGAAAAGAATTTTGGAGAAGACCGTGAACAATAATCGATCTAATTGAGTCTTAAGTTGGATGACGCGTTGTGGGCTTATCGCCTTGCATTTAAAACCCCGATGGGCACGTCACCCTTCCAAATGGTCTATGGCAAAGCTTGTCATTTACATGTCGAACTTGAACACGAGCTTTACGGGCAATTAAATTCTTAAATTTTGATAGCCAACTCGTGGGGAGAAAAGGTTATTACTGATTGAACGAGCACGATTTAATTCAGACTCCGTGCATACGAGAATGCTAAGCTCGACAAGGAGAGAACTAAGATACTCCATGACGCTAAGATCAAGGACCGAGAATTCAAAGTTGGTGACATGGCTTTACTCTATAATACTAGACTTCATTTGTTTCTGGTAAGCTTAAGTCTAGATGGTCCGGTCCTTTTTGAGATTCTCGAGGTTAATCTTAGTGAGTAATTACTTTGAACGGGTATGGTAATCAAGCTTTTAAGGTGAATGGTCATCGACTTAAGAAATATTTTGGGCAACCGAAGGAAAAGCCTGAGATTCTTTATTTCCAAAGCGAGATGAGAGTACTGAGATGTCCTGATTTGTGAGGAGATTCCATCTTATTTCTTTGAGTCGATGACGATGACGTTCCTATCTCCACCCGTGAGGTACCTTCAATTTGAAACTTCGATCATACCACCGTGTCTATGCCTATCGTCCGCAAGAACAAGAAGAAGAGAGTCGATTAATCGCTTGGAGAGAAAAGTTTAATGATCTTATTGCGCACTTGACTTGTTGTTGTGGTGAAAATCATTTCCGCCCCAATACTTCCGATTACGATCATCGAGGTGGCGGTAGTCAAACCAAAGTGGCCCGATCCGGGTTGATCTTTTGAACTTTGTGTCAAGCTATTGACATTAAAAGAGCGCTCTGGGAGGCGACCTAGTTTTCTTTGTTTGTTTCTTTTCTTAGGTTGTTTTGTTTTATTGTTTTAGAAATAATACTTTAGTTGATGTTGTGTTGTTGGTTATTCCTCATACGCTCATTGTAAGTGTTTTGTGTTATGTGTTGCTCATATACCCTGTGTACCCGAGATTATATGGTATGTCGAGTGTTGCGTATACTTTTGAGCGAGTTTTTGAGTTACTACTATCCAGTGTTGTCTATTCGAGTTGTTATGGTATGTTCATGCTCCGGCCTGACCTCCGCCAACTTTCATCCGACAACCACCGTTGAAACCAAATAAGTTTTCTTTTTTCTTTTATTTGCACATTCCGAGGACATAATGTGATTTAAGTGTGGGGGGTGTTTGGGTGTGTTTTTATGCTATATCCTTTGAAATATGAGTGAGAAGTTAAATTTCATGAAATTTAAAATTTTTGTGAGTCTCGAGCATATAATTGGAACGAGATGCTTGCTAGTTGTAGTTTTCTAACGATGATAGTATGTGACTTAGTGAGATAATTATAGCATGTTTTACTTTTATGGAGATAGTTTCGTTTTTTTTTTCACTCACGAAAGCCTTTGATTTTGAAGCATGACTTTTGAATTATATCCTTTCATTATTTTTAATGATTCATCTTAGGAAGGTCGGTATAGTTACACCTAAGTTAGACCGTGTGCTGTGAATATCATAACGTTTGAATGTGATAGGTGAGATGTAACTTATGACTTTGAAAAGTGAATAAATAAAGTGAGTGAGCAATTATTAATAAATACGTTTGTCGGAAGCTGGTTTATGATTTGAGTGCGGTAGGGTATACCTCGTATGTCCTATACCACTATGATGACCAATGGCTCACGATAGTCAGTTTATAGCTACCTTATGATTTGAGTAAGGTAGGGTGTTATCCCGAAACATCCTATTCTACTATGATGGGTAAGAGCTTATTCTGATATGCGTCAAATTTGAAAATTTTGAAAAATGATGAGTAAAAATAGAGTGAAGTCTTTGTTATCATGGATCTTATACCCAGTAGAACCGCATGATATGCTGTAGGGATTATCCTACTGAGTGCGTGGGAAGGCTTTGAGTGGAGCACATCACTTCGTCTGTACTAGGATAGTCATTGGAATTTCTGAGAGGATATTTCTTTGAAAGGCTTGCTAGATTGAGAACGGCTTGTCACACTTACACCGAATCTATCTCTGTGTTGGTATCATTTGCTATAGTTGTTGTATCTGTGGTTACGTGAGTTAGAGATCTATGTGGATTGCATGAAAGTTGAGCTATAGTTTTGATTGTTTTGTCCGAGGACGTACAAAAAGCTAAGTGTGGGGGAGTTGTTAAGGCCATATTTATATGATTATTAAGGGTGTATTTCATTATTATTTTCCCACATTTGCGTAATTTACATGAGAATTAAGGGTTTAAGTGTAATTATTTAATAAAGATGATTTTAAGAGGGTTGTATGCAAAATTGATGATTTTAAGTGTTGATTTAATGGAATTATTATTATTTGGATTTTATTACATTTTTGCATTGTTTATTTATCATGTAGGAGTTAATTTTCGTGCATATAAAGAGGATAAATAAAGTTCAAGTCGAATTATAAGAGATAGAGTTGGAATTGGCTCAAAGAAATTGGATAAAGATGAAGAAATCTGATCCTAAGCAGTTCAAACGAGCGTTCGTGCAGCGTCCATTCCAGACGGGCGTTTGATAGAGTGAACGGGCGTCCAGAATTGTATTTTACATTCAGAGAGTTCAGACGGAGGATGAACGAGCGTTTACTCAGCGTCCAGGCATTCTGGACGGGCGTCCCACAAGACTGCAGGCAGGCGTCCGTTGCCGACTTAACCCTAACCGACTTAGAGCTCTATAAATAAAGCGGCAAATTCCAACCCTAATTCATATACCACATAATTGAGATCGCAAATTCACCAAAAAGTCTGCGGCCAGAGAACCCTAATTTCACGAGAGATGAAAATCTCCCAACCAACAATCATATCCAACATGATTGTTGGCTAGAAACCTTGCGAAGGAGTCGACGGAGGAAGCCCATCATCAACACAACCAACTAGAGAGTTCGATGCTTTATGTTAGTGAGTTTAATTTATAGTTTTTCATCACTTTGGATCTTTGTTTTGTATTGATCATGTTTCGTTGGAATTAACGATTTGATGAAACGATTTATCTATATCTATATGCTTGGATCTATGTATGAAAATATATTGGTTTAAGTTTTATTTCGTTCAAGTGATGCAATTATTCGTGTTTTAAGAGATTATGCATGATTAGTTGAGTGAGAGTTTGGAAACAACCTCGTGATTTCGTGTTGATTGTATGTTTAGTTTATTTGAAAAGATAAACGAAACCCTAGAATTTGATTGAAGATATTTAATTGGATTAGTGAATAAATCACCACTAAAAACTACATCTTAGATCACCATCTAGTTGGGGGTTGTTGGTTGATGGGTGGATTCGTTGCCTCATTGTGTTTTCCTTTATTGTTTATTAATCGAATCATTAGTTTAATCTTTAGTTTAAGTTTTAGTTTTATAAACCCTAGTTTCTGCTTTGTTTTTACGCAATTTTCTGTTCGATTCGTGAGTTGGGCGCCGTCCGCAATAGCGAGGCGCCCGTCCGTTAGATTCCGTTTTCACGCTGTTCACCAAAGTGAGCGCTAAATGGCTTTCTTCTTGCTTATTTTTTTCAGCTTGTTTTATTTCTCGTTTTACGCTTTTAATTCTTAGGTTTAGGTTTTAGTTAGTTTCACCTTAGTTTAGTAGTTTAGTTAATAATTGTGACGTAATCAATAGAATAATTGTCCCTTGATCCGATAAACATTCCACTCCCTTAGGACGACCCGTAAACACCCTATACTACGATCCTTATACTTGGGGTGTTTCGGTTTATAAATTTAAAACTAGTTTTTACCGAACAAGACCCCATTCGGTGGTTCGGTGGACCCGTGCTAGTATTTTGGCCATAACCTTCGGATCCCGTGTACGTTCCACGTGCAGTTCACCATTCTGGAAAGCCCTTTCCGATGCCAACGACGTGGTGCGCTTTTCGGGGATTTTCTGTGGTTCGTCGGTACCTCGGGGATGTCGGTGGATTTGTGCATGACCCCATTCAGTGGTTCGGTGGACCCGTGCTAGTATTTTGGCCATAACCTTCGGCTCCCATGTCTGTTCCACGTGCAGTTCACCATTCTGAAAAGCCATTTCCGATGACAATGACGTGGTGTGCTTCTCGGGGATTTTCTACCTCGGGGATGTCGGTGTATTTGTGCATGACCCCATTCGGTTGTTCGGTGGACCCGTGCAAGTATTTTGGCCATAACCTTCAATTCCCGTGTCCGTTCCACGTGCAGTTCACCATTCTGGAAAGCCCTTTCCGATGCCAACGACGTGGTGCACTTCTCAGGGATTTTCTGTGGTTCGTCGGTACCTCGGGGATGTCGGTGGATTTGTGCATGACCCCATTCGGTGGTTCGGTGGACCCGTGCTAGTATTTTGGCCATACCCTTCGGCTCCCGTGTCCGTTCCACGTGCAGTTCACCATACTGGAAATCCATTTCCGATGCCAATGACGTGGTGCACTTCTAGTGGATTTTCTATCTCGGGGATGTCGGTGGAATTGTGCATGACCCCATTCGGTGGTTCGGTGGACCCGTGCTAGTATTTTGGCCATACCCTTCGGCTCCCGTGTCCGTTCCACGTGCAGTTCACCATACTGGAAATCCATTTCCGATGCCAATGACGTGGTGCACTTCTAGTGGATTTTCTATCTCGGGGATGTCGGTGGATTTGTGCATGACCCCATTCGGTGGTTCGGTGGACCCGTGCTAGTATTTTGGCCATAACCTTCGGCTCCCATGTCTGTTCCACGTGCAGTTCACCATTCTGAAAAGCCATTTCCGATGACAATGACGTGGTGTGCTTCTCGGGGATTTTCTACCTCGGGGATGTCGGTGTATTTGTGCATGACCCCATTCGGTTGTTCGGTGGACCCGTGCGAGTATTTTTACCATAACCTTCAGTTCCCGTGTCCGTTCCACGTGCAGTTCACCATTCTGGAAAGCCCTTTCCGATGCCAACGACGTGGTGCACTTCTCAGGGATTTTCTGTGGTTCGTCGGTACCTCGGGGATGTCGGTGGATTTGTGCATGACCCCATTCGGTGGTTCGGTGGACCCGTGCTAGTATTTTGGCCATATCCTTCGCCTCCCGTGTCCGTTCCACGTGCAGTTCACCATACTGGAAATCCATTTCCGATGCCAATGACGTGGTGCACTTCTAGTGGATTTTCTATCTCGGGGATGTCGGTGGAATTGTGCATGACCCCATTCGGTGGTTTGGTGGACCCGTGATAGTATTTTGGCCATAACCTTCGGCTCCCGTGTCCGTTCCACGTGCAGTTCACCAACCAGGAAAGCCCTTTCCGATGCCAATGACGTGGTGCATTTCTCAGGGATATTCGACCTCGGGGATGTCGGTGGATTTGTGCATGACCCCATTCGGTGGTTCGGTGGACCCGTGCTAGTATTTTGGCCATAACCTTCGGCTCCCATGTCTGTTCCACGTGCAGTTAACCATTCTGGAAAGCCCTTTCCGAAGCCAACGACATGGTGTGCTTCTCGGGGATTTTCTGTGGTTCGTCGGTACCTCGGGGATGTCGGTGGATTTGTGCATGACCCCATTCGGTGGTTCGGTGGACCCGTGCTAGTATTTTGGTCATAACCTTCGGCTCCCGTGTCCGTTCCACGTGCAGTTCACCATTCTGGAAAGCCATTTCCGATGCCTACGATGTGGTGCACTTCTCGGGGATTTTCTACCTCGGGGATGTCGGTGGATTTGTGCTTGACCCCATTCGGTGGTTCGGTGGACCCGTGCTAGTATTTTGGCCATAACCTTCGGCTCCCGTGTCCGTTGCACGTGCAGTTCACCATTCTGGAAAGCCCTTTCCGATGCCAACGACGTGGTGTGCTTCTCGGGGATTTTCTGTGGTTCTTCGGTACCTCGGGGATGTCGGTGGATTTGTGCTTGACCGTATTCGGTGGTTCGGTGGACCCGTGCTAGTATTTTGGCCATAACCTTCGGCTCCCATGTCTGTTCCACGTGCAGTTAACCATTCTGGAAAGCCCTTTCCAAAGCCAACGACATGGGGTGCTTCTTGGGGATTTTCTGTGGTTCGTCGGTACCTCGGGGATGTCGGTGGATTTGTGCATGACCCCATTCGGTTGTCCGGTGGACCCGTGCTAGTATTTTGGTCATAACCTTCGGCTCCCGTGTCCGGGGATGTCGGTGGATTTGTGCTTGACCGTATTCGGTGGACCCGTGCTAGTATTTTAGCCATAACCTTCGGCTCCCGTGTCCGTTCCACGTGCAGTTCACCATTCTGGAAAGCCCTTTCCGATGCCAATGATGTGGTGCACTTCTCGGGGATTTTCTACCTCGGGGATGTCGGTGAATTTGTGCATGACCCCATTCGGTGGTTCGGTGGACCCGTGCTAGTATTTTGGCCATAACCTTCGGCTCCTTTGTCATTCCCACGTCCGCTTAACCATTACGAAAAGCCCTTTCCGATGCCAACGACATGGTGTGCTTCTCGGGGATTTTCTGTGGTTCGTCGGTACCTCGGGGATGTCGGTGGATTTGTGCATGACCCTATTCGGTGGTTCGGTGGACCCGTGCTAGTATTTTGGTCATAACCTTCGGCTCCCGTGTCCGTTCCACGTGCAGTTCACCATTCTGGAAAGCCATTTCTGATGCCAACGATGTGGTGCGCTTCTTGGGCATTTTCAACCTCGGGGATGTCGGTGGATTTGTGCATGACCCCATTCGGTGGTTCGGTGGACTCGCGCTAGTATTTTGGCTATAACCTTCGGCTCCCGTGTCCGTTCCACGTGCAGTTCACCATTCTGGAAAGCCCTTTCCGATGCCAACGACGTGGTATGCTTCTCGGGGATTTTCTGTTGTTCGTCGGTACCTCGGGGATGTCGGTGGTGTTAGGTGTAGTGCCGAAAGACAATTTGTGTAATTGTTTTTAGTAATGGATGATGATTTTATCTCACCTTATTACTTGCTTTGTGCTTGTAAATAATACATCTTTGCAAACCCTAAGTATATCAAGATGTAACCGCTTAACTCAAGGTATATGGCATGCACGTGAGGATTGAGTTAGTGGTGATATACTTAAATCTGTTAGTCCGTGGTGAACTTAATCGAGTTTAGGGTCTCTTGATTAAAACACCAATAATGCGCCTGAACACCTTAGGGTGTGATAGTCTTATCCGGATTTGCCGGTAGAGGTACCTACGTGGGGCATTTATATATGATGGCATTCATATAGGGCTGGACCGATTTAATCTGAATTTCTCGGTGTAATTCCGTGTCGAGGAATCTTATTAAATCATTAGATGATCATATATGGATCAACCTTAATCCTCGAGGTGATCACGAGGATCTTTGCTTGTCCCGGGTAGTGTTTGATGTGTTAGTTACGGTTCACTTAAATAATGTGTTCCAAGCCACTTCTCATTGGCACTATCTCCGGATGAGTGAGTAGTTCGATTTTCGCAGACATGGAATCCATTCCTTCCTGCGGGAAGTAGAGAGACGATCCTTTATTTGTTAGCCCTAAGAAAGTGATCGATCCCGGAGTTTCGCATTTGACTAATTAGCTACTAGTCAGATATGCATACTAATTGATCATCAGGGGGTTAATGGTAAATAAGGATAAGATATTCTGAGTCGGGTTCACGGAGACTTCCCACTCTGAATGGACAGTCTATGGAGGGTTAATCCGTATGTAGTGATTATATCAATGGACGCTTATTCACTCTATGGGTTGAGTATAAGTATACATCTATAATCGGTAGAGTTCAGTTTCGGGTTTATGGTGGCGTAATCCCGGAATTAATAATTAATGTACTTATTCATTCGATGAATAATTAATTATTGAGCTACTTGGTTATAGGTCCATGGTCCCCGATGTGGCTTCGTAATTCGGACTAATAATCTTGTTATTTGGGCCTCAATTGATAATTAATTGGCTGGGCTAATTAATTGATATGCATGGATATTATTTAGTTGGGCTAAATAATATAATACACATAAAAGACATTTTGTGTGGGCTTATTAACCCTAAGTGTGGCGCCTATATCCTCTTTAATTATCACAAGAATTAATTTTTTGGTGATATGGAAAATAAAAGATATTCTTGTTATATGATTGGTTGGATGACTTGTTATTTGATTTCCTATTGGTCAATACATGTCACAATTAGTCATTAAGGAAAATATCTTTTTATTTTGTTTAATTAATTATTTATTTAATTAATTAATACTTGGAGGCCAAGGATGTACTCTCCTATAAAAGGAGAGTTATTCCAAGGGAAATTTACAAGGCATAATTCGACCACTCATTAAAAAAGGAGAGAAAAAATTTGTTTCTCTTGTCTAAGGTTTTAGAGGAAGAAAAACTTGGAGTTTTTCTTAGTGTTGCATATCGAGGAGGTTCGTGTATCAAGAAGGGTGTCCACCAACCGCCGTTTGGAGAACACATCGGAAGATCTTGGCATCTCTTCCTACTATTGGTAACTTGATCTTAACCCCCTTGTAGTTGTTAAATCCTTTAATTATGTGTTTTGACATATAAATCGTGATCCATCCGCTGCGCGTAGATCTAATTCGTTTAGATCTAAGAACCTACATCCATCATGTGGTATCAGAGCCAGGTTCCACGATTTATATAGTCATAATCGTAATTAAACGATTTAAAGGAGTGGAATTGCATGTAGGTGATATTTTACTTATTATTATGCATTAATAATTTTTTAAATTGCAATGGTTGAAGAGATGGATTGGGGTTGGCACCGTTTTCCCGTTAGATCTATTGTAAACTCATATAAACGATGAAAATTCGTTCATATGAGTATAGGAAATTATGTAATTTATGTATTATTGCAATTTTAATTTCCAGAAAATAGATCTGTACATTAGCTGTTTAGTATTTTCGTTTTTTCCGTTGTTTGAGCCATTAAAACGAAGATCCTTCCGGTCAGAATCAAGATTGGAAGCTGATGAACAATCCCACAAATTTTGGTGTCGATCAGAGTCCGTTTGGGTTTCCGTTCGTTGCTGCGAAGTGGCTGCTGTAACAGAAAAACGCAGGATTCACAGAAACCCTAACTGTGACTTCTTCGATTTTCTGGGAACAATTGGACCGTTCAAATTAAAATCCGACCAGTCAGATCGATAATCATGGAGTTTTGGACGTGAGATAAAATTTTCAGGGCGATCGGGATTCATCTTGATCCCCGATCGGTCTCGGGAAGTAAATGATGCGCTGCTGTAAGAGTCTGTTTTAGCAGCAAGTTGGGCAGCTCACTGAGGAATATTGACAAGTCAAAGCTCCGATCCGACCGTCCATATTGAAGTCCGAAGAATGAAGATCAGATCTGGAAAGTTTCATCCCGATCCAAGTTCGTTTGATATGCTGATCGTCGAAGATTCTTAACAGCTGCAGATTAGGGTTTTAATTTATTTTCGAATAGATTAGTTACGCGGGGCCAACGGTCCATCTCTGGTGTTTATTTTCCGCACTAGTATACATGTATAGATTGTATGAGTAGAATCGGAAAATTGCCATGACATGCATCATATCATGAATTCCACTCCATATGCATACATGTAGAAATTAATTCGAGGAATTAGTTAGGCATGTATAAAACACACGATTAGTTTTAATTAATTGTTTGATATTAATTAGAAACTAATTAGGGTAAAACCGAGGAACACGGGTTTTTCAATCGTCGAGGTTGGGTGATGGATTCTCGGTGAATCCCACTCTGCGAAAGCATAAGGAGTAAAATCCGAAACCTCGTGGTTAAGGTGTTGGATTCTCGGTGAATTCCACCTTACCTAAGACGAGATTACGTTTTTGTTCCGTAGTGTCTACGTGAAAGTTTGATGTTTAAGGATTGGATAATCACGGGCAAACAGGTTCGAAAGTGGTTTAACCACGGTTGGGTGGTCAACGGTAGCTACGGCTCAATCGACTTCACCTCCACGTGTGGCGTTTGCACGGGTCCAGCAATCTCGAGCCATCCGAAGAGCCACTACGGCTCAACGGACCTCTCCTAGCCTTGACCCGTCCGGCGGCCACATATGTTCTAACGAATAGGTCGGGTGGGCTAGCCTACATAACCGACAACATTCGGGCCTATGATTTATTGTTCCTTAATGTAACATCAAGTCCAAAACGTGATCGATAAACCCACCATTTTTTCAAAATATTGAGTGGGAGCGGGAGAGGCGACGGCCGACCCCACGGCCTCTACCGTTGACACAAGCAACGTGAGAGAATGGTGACGCCTCGTGCCGGCTGGGACCGGCCTCCCTGGCAAGGCCTTCACCGCTATCAAAATTCAAGGCTTGGTCTCCGAAAGGATAGGATTTTGGGTACTCGTCGGGTCAACGACCGACCCTAAGCGCGCACACTCGGGTCTACCTAAAAATCTGAGACAGTGGGTCACACTCATAAAGGTATTTTTGGAAGTACCTTGGCTGAAAAGGAAAGGTGATTGAAGATCACAAATGAGATGTTCGATTCTCAATCGATCTTCAATATTAATCGAAACCTCTTTGACCTACCCTAAGGCGGCACTTTGAGGCGTTAGATTAAATCCTTGGAGCAGTAGGATAGACTATAAGTACTTAGTTTATGTTCCTAAAATTTTAGTAGTGTATGATTTGGATTTATTTTACATCAATTTTATTTACAACTCATTATATATATCTCTACAGGTGCTAGATCATAGTGTAAAATTGACTAGTAATGACTTCGTTAAAAGTGGTCAATAACTAGAACGTTGTATTTATTAATCTCACATGCAATTAATTTTTCGGAAGAGATATTTCTCTTGAAGCCTTCAAAACTTAAGTGACGGCATGTCATCACTGCTTTGTCACTCGTCTTGAGCGAGAGACAACCGTAGTTAGTTTGAAAGATGATTGGGACGATAAAATTCTTCTAGTGAATTGTGTAGTGTCTACACGAGAAATTTTCGATAGAAAAATTGGAGAATCATAAATTTAAGTGTCGCTAGTTAGGCGGTATTTGGAACCGATAAACTAGTGGGAGCTTTTATCTTATGTTTTTCTAATTTATTAGAAAATTAGTCCCACTTAGGTAACACTTTTATTAGACATCCCACAGTTCACGAGTAGTGTCTACCAATTGAACTTGCTAGTTCAAGACTATTTCCTTTTAAGGAAAGTTGAGAATGGGAAAGAATGTCTATAAGTGTTAATCATCTTAACTAAAGTTTTGAGGCTAAACCGAAACATTAATTAAAGAAAGTATAGGATAAGGAAAGTGATTTCGGATCACTAACCAATGAATCCTTAGCGACTTTCTTAACCGAGTAACTTGATTCGGTAGCTTAGTTCTTTGGAAGAACAAGGAAGCTGTGCATTAACGATTAATAGAGTAACAACGGGCAGTAATTTCAGCTATATTAGTGGGAGTGATATAAGGAAATGAATTTCAGATTCTATCCTTGAATATCACGAGAAAAATTTATTTTTCTCGTTTTACAAATTCGTTGAAACAAATGGATTCACTTTCAACTCGATATATTGTTGCCTCATAGAAAGTGAATATGACATTTGTAGTACGAATCCAAGACTCGGACTTTTGTTTGATAAAGTCGAACCACTAAGAAAAGTTTGAATAAGTATAACACATCTAAAACTATTAAAGGTAAAAGGTTTCCGTATTAAGATAAGCGACCTTTCAATATCATTAATTAGTGCATATATCCTAGAGATAAGACCGACGATCGCTAAGGGTGATTCCTATCTCCCGGTCTAGGAACACTATCTCAAAGGAACAATGACTAAGTTTCCTTTCAATCGGGAAAGGGTAATAGATTTGAAGGGTAACATAGCTTGTTCACCATGACCTTCGGGTCTAGTGAGAGATACAAGCTAGTGGGAGGTTTTGAGTGGTGACATTTTGTCTGATGACTACTCGAAATGTGATCTAGTTTATCAAATGAATACGAGGAGGAGTCTCTGATTTCAGCAGAGAATAGAGTATTCCATGCTCATAAATAGGCTATAGCATAGTCTTGGGGTGATGCTCACCGCCTCCTAGTGGAATGTTTCTCACCGAGGAAGAAACCATAGACTTGCCTCGATATAGTTATTGATGCGCTACAATACCTTTCGCTAGACTCGATTAAGATAATTGGTTGCAAAATAACGGTTAACATTATTATGTAAACCGAGAAGTCTACCTAGAAGATGCCAAAGAATTTATGGATAATGAGTAAATTCGGTTCACACCACTTCCATAAATGTAGGCATTTAGCATTTAATGATTGAAGGTAGGATCGAGAGATTTTGCGATACGTTCAGATTGTATTTGTTAAGTGAAATATCTTAATAAGGCAGTGAAGGTTGATTATAAGATTCTTGAGATCGAAAAGTGAAGGTTGAATGTCACAAGCCTTCGATAGAATCTATAAGTAACAACCTTAAACCTTGGAGTACGGTTACCCAAAGGTAGTTACTATCTGATTTAATCAGACCACGTCCAACATCGGTTGTTGGTGATTACACTGATAAATACTACTAGATCAGAATGTCAATTCACCCAAAACGCAGTGGGAGTATGGTTTAACCGTTGACCCATTGTGATTTTGTGGACTTTATAATCTGCTGGGGTGATTGATAACATATGGCTCTTGGTGGGCTGTATAGGATTCTGATTATAGAGGTTGGTTTGACAGCCTTAACCCTGTGAATGGAGTTTTTGTACTCCAGTTTTGTTCAGTCTATTGTAGAACCACCTGAGTGTCTCAGGCCCAGTGGGAGCAATTGGATCTACATAGAAAAGAGTCGAATGAATAGGAAAGTTTAAACTTTCAGCGCAAAGTTGAGTGGTATAGGGGTGATTCCCTGACAAGTAGAGAGTTAACCAGACCTTGAACTCTCTCACCACTCAGTCTTGCTAGATTTAGTTAAGCGAGAAAATAGGGGTGATTCCACGAGACTTTCTTGCCGAACAACGGAATCGAATTCATTCGAGCGAAGAAGGTTTTTAGCTAAGAATGAATAACGGATTCGTTACAAAGCGTAAGATAGGGTGATTCCTAAGACCTTTTTGAGACTAACGATATCTTAATTCATTCGAAAGAACCATTGGTAGGAAGCTTTGCCATGGCTTATATCCTTTGTGGATTTAAGAGAACCTCTCGGTCATTTAAAAGTCACATGTTTTAAAATATGTGGACTTGACCAAAATATTGATAAGTTTTTCGTAGATGGATATCAATATTGGTAATATAGTAGTAGTATTAGTGTTCATAAATGATAACTCTAAAAACGATTTGGAAACAACATGGGTGTGCTATCTCGAAGTCGAAATCGACACGCCAAGATTCTCTGGATGAGAGAATTGGACTATGTTCTATGAATCGATTCGGTCAAATTCACGAGAATGAGTCATTGGCTATCCCACGATCTTATTGAATAAGATGATTATGCATACATGGTTGCGGCATTCATCGAGAGTTGTCCTACCCTACCTCTCAGGAATGATTCTCTAAATCTTCGGATAAAGAGAAAATGGGATAGAGTCTCTCTTGGATAACGGCAAGTCGAGGTTGTAACAAGTCAATAGTAGTCGAATCTCGGATTCGAGCATTGAATAGCGGTTTAGTACGTCCTCAAGTATCTTAAGAGAACGAGGAATCATATGCTTGTATATTCAGTGCAAACTTGAATATGGTTGACTACTACGATTCGACTTGTAGTCGATTAAGGATGATCATTAAGTTGATCTCGGCTCGGTGTTTACTCATAGTGCTTAGAATTTCCTTTTTTGGTGCAGGAGTAATTCCAGTGTCGATAAGCCGATATCACTTCATTGTGAAAACAAGAAGAGATAGCTTAGAAGGATTTTCTCACTCACTTTAGAGGTCAAAAGCATATTGAGAGAGAGTACCGCTGATTAGATGGACCGGCAACGTTTGATCCTAAAGATCGTCTCGGGCCGACAACCAAACCGATCGAGTGTACCAAGTCTAGTGCTTGCGAGGTACGGCATTGAGGAATATATCTCATCTGCTTTTAGAGCAAGTGGGAGAGTGTTGTGAATAAGATGAGAAAGGGTGTGCTCTAAAAACAATCATTACTTGTCATTTCGTGCAAGTGGGAGATTGTTAGGTGTAGTGCCCGAAAGACAATTTGTGTAATTGTTTTTAGTAATGGATGACAGATTTTATCTCACCTTATTACTTGCTTTGTGCTTGTAAATAATACACTGCTGCAAACCCTAAGTATATCAGTATGTAACCGCTTAACTTTCGATGTATGGCATGCACGTGAGGATTGAGTTAGTGGTGATATACTTAAATCTGTTAGTCCGTGGTGAACTTAATCGAGTTTAGGGTCTCTTGATTAAAACACCAATAATGCGCCCGAACACCTTAGGGTGTGATAGTCTTATCCGGACTTGTCGGTAGAGGGTACCTACGTGGGGCATTTATATATGATGGCATTCATATAGGATTTGGACCGATTTAATCTGAATTTCTCGGTGTAATTCCGTAATCGAGGAATCTTATTAAATCATTAGATGATCATATATGGATCAACCTTAATCTGAGGTGATCACGGGATCTTTGCTTGTCCCGGGGTAGTGTTTGATGTGTTAGTTACGGTTCACTTAAATAATGTGTTCCAAGCCACTTCTCATTGGCACTATCTCCGGATGAGTGAGTAGTTACGATTTTCACGACATGGAATCCATTCCTTCCTGCGGGAAGTAGAGAGACATCCCTTATTTGTTAGCCTAAGAAAGTGATCGATCCGGGAGTTTCGCATTTGACTAATTAGCTACTAGTCGATATGCATACTAATTGATCATCGAGGGTTAATGGTAAATAAGGATAAGATATTCTCGAGTCGGGTTCACGGAGACTTCCCACTCGAATGGACGATCTATGGAGGGTTAATCCGTATGTAGTGATTATATCAATGGACGCTTATTCACTCTATGGGTTGAGTATAAGTATACATCTATAATCGGTAGAGTTCGATTTGGGTTTATGGTGGCGTAATCCCGGAATTAATAATTAATGTACTTATTCTGCATTCGATGAATAATTAATTATTGGAGCTCACGGTTATAGGTCCATGGTCCCCGATGTGGCTTACGTAATTCGGACTAATAATCTTGTTATTTGGGCCTCATTGATAATTAATTGGTGGGCTAATTAATTGATATGCATGGATATTATTTAGTTGGGCTAAATAATATAATACACATAAAAGACATTTTGTGTGGGCTTATTAACCCTAAGTGTGGCGCTTATATCCTCTTTAATTATCACAAGAATTAATTTTTGGTGATATGGAAAATAAAAGATATTCTTGTTATATGATTGGTTGGATGACTTGTTATTTGATTTCTATTGGTCAATACATGTCACAATTAGTCATTAAGGAAAATATCTTTTATTTTGTTTAATTAATTATTTATTTAATTAATTAATACTTGGAGGCCAAGGATGTACTCTCATAAAAAGAGAGTTATTCCAAGGGAAATTTACAAGGCATAATTCGACCACTCATTAAAAAAGGAGAGAAAAAAATTTGTTTCTCTTGTCTAGGGTTTTAGAGGAAGAAAAACTTGGAGTTTTTCTTAGTGTTGCATATCGAGGAGGTTCGTGTATCAAGAAGGGTGTCCACCAACCGCCGTTTGGAGAACACATCGGAAGATCTTGGCATCTCTTCCTACTATTGGTAACTTGATCTTAACCCCCTTGTAGTTGTTAAATCCTTTAATTATGTGTTTTGACATATAAATCGTGATCCATCCGCTGCGCGTAGATCTAATTCGTTTAGATCTAAGAACCTACATCCATCAGGTGGATTTGTGCATGACCCCATTCGGTGGTTCGGTGGACCCGTGCTAGTATTTTGGCCATAACCTTCGGCTCCCGTGTCCGTTGCACGTGCAGTTCACCATTCTGGAAAGCCCTTTCCGATGCCAACGACGTGGTGTGCTTCTCGGGGATTTTCTGTGGTTCATCGGTACCTCGAGGATGTCGGTGGATTTGTGCTTGACCGTATTCGGTGGTTCGGTGGACCCGTGCTAGTATTTTGGCCATAACCTTCGGCTCCCGTGTCCGTTCCACGTGCAGTTCACCATTCTGGAAAGCCCTTTCTGATGCCAACGACGTGGTGTGCTTCTCGGGGATTTTCTACCTCGGGGATGTCGGTGAATTTGTGCATGACCCCATTCGGTGGTTCGGTGGACCCGTGCTAGTATTTTGACCATAACCTTTTGCTCCCGTGTCCGTTCCACGTGCAGTTCACAATTCTGGAAAGCCCTTTCCGATGCCAACGACGTGGCGCACTTCTCGGGGTTTTTCTACCTCGGGGATGTCGGTGGATTTGTGCATGACCCCATTCGGTGGTTCGGTGGACCCGTGCTAGTATTTTGGCCATAACTTTCGGCTCCCATGTCTGTTCCACGTGCAGTTCACCATTCTGGAAAGCCCTTTTTGATGCCAACGACGTGGTGTGATTTTCGGGGATTTTCTGTGGTTCATCGGTACCCCGGGGATGTCGGTGGATTTGTGCATGACCCCATTCGGTGGTTCGGTGGACCCCTTGCTAGTATTTTGGCCATAACCTTCGGCTCCAGTGTCCGTTCCACGTGCAGTCCACCATTCTGGAAAGCCATTTCAGATGCCAACGATGTGGTGCGCTTCTCGGCGATTTTCTACCTTGGGGATGTCGGTGGATATGTGTATGACCCCATTCGGTGGTTCGGTGGACCCGTGCTAGTATATTGGCCATAACCTTCGGCTCCCGTGTCCGTTCCACGTGCAGTTCACCATTCTGGAAAGCCCTTTCCGATGCCCACGACGTGGTGTGCTTTTCGTGGATTTTCTGTGGTTCGTTGGTACCTCGGGGATGTCGGTGGATTTGTGCATGACCCTATTCGGTGGTTCGGGGGACCCGTGCTAGTATTTTGGCCATAACCTTCGGCTCCCGTGTATGTTCCACGTTCAGTTCACCATTCTAGAAAGCCCTTTCCGATGCCAATGACGTGGTGCGCTTCTCGAGGATTTTCTGTGGTTCGTCGGTACCTCGGGGATGTCGGTGGATTTGTACATGACCCCATTCGGTGGTTCGGTGGACCCGTGCTAGTATTTTGGCCATAACCTTCGGCTCCTATGTCCGTTCCACGTGCAGTACACCATTCTGGAAATCCCTTTCCGATGCCAACGACGTGGTGTGCTTTTCAGGGATTTTCTGTGGTTCATCGGTACCTCGGGGATGTCGGTGGATTTGTGCATGACCCCATTCGGTTGTTCGGTGGACCCGTGCTAGTTTTTTGGCCATAACCTTTGGCTCTCGTGTCCGTTCCACGTGCAGTTCACAATTCTGGAAAGCCATCTCCGATGCCAATGACGTGGTGCGCTTCTCAGGGATTTTTACCTCGGGGATGTCGGTGGATTTGTGTATGACCCCATTCGGTGGTTCGGTGGACCCGTGCTAGTATTTTGGCCATAACCTTCGGCTCCCGTGTCCGTTCCACGTGCAGTTCAACATTCTGGAAAGCCCTTTCCGATGCCAACGAAGCGGTGTGCTCCTCGGGGATTTTCTATGGTTCGTCGGTACCTCGGGGATGTCGGTGTAGTTGTGCATGACCCCATTCGGTGGTTCGGTGGAACCGTGCAAGTATTTTGCCCATAACCTTTGGCTCCCGTGTCCGTTCCACGTGCAGTTCACCATTCTAGAAAGCCCTTTCCGATGCCAACGACGTGGTGCACTTCTTGGGGATTTTTATGGTTCGTCGGAACCTCGGGGGTGTCGGTGGATTTGTGCATGACCCCATTCGGTGGTTTGGTGGACCCGTGCTAGTAATTCGGCCATAACCTTCGGCTCCCGTGTCCGTTCCACGTGCAGTTCACCATACTGGAAAGCAATTTCTGATGCCAACGACGTGGTACGCTTCTATGTGATTTTCTATCTCGGGGATGTCAGTGGATTTGTGCATGACCCCATTCGTTGGTTTGGTGGACCCGTGCTTGTATTTTGGCCATAACCTTCGGCTCCCGTGTCCGTTCCATATGCAGTTCACCATTCTGGAAAGTCCTTTCCGATGCCAACGACGTGGAGCGCTTCTCGGGGATTTTCAACCTCGGGGCTGTCGGTGGATTTGTGCATGACCCCATTCGGTGGTTCGGTGGACCCGTGCTAGTGTTTTGGCCATAACTTTCGGCTCCCGTGTCTGTTCCACGTTCAGTTCACCATTCTGGAATGCCTTTTCCGATGCCAACGATGTGGTGTGCTTCTCGGGGATTTTATGTGGTTCGTCGGTACCTCGGGGATGTCGGTGGATTTGTGCATGACCCCATTCGGTGGTTCGATGGACCCGTGCTAGTATTTTGGCCATAACCTTCGGCTCCCGTGTCCGTTCCATGTGCATTTCACCATTCTGGAAAGCCATTTCCGATGCCTACGATGTGGTACACTTCTCGGCGATTTTCTACCTCGGGGATGTCGGTGGATTTGTGCATGACCCCATTCGGTGGTTCGGTGGACCCGTGCTAGTATTTTGGCCATAACCATCGGCTCCCGTGTCCGTTGCACGTTCAGTTCACCATTCTGGAAAGCCCTTTCCGATGCCAACGACGTGGTGTGCTTCTTGGGGATTTTCTGTGGTTCGTCGGTACCTCGGGGATGTCGGTGGATTTGTACATGACCCCATTCGGTGGACCCGTGCTAGTATTTTGCCATAACCTTCGGCTCCCATGTCCGTTCCACGTGCAGTTCACCATTCTGGAAAGCCCTTTCCGATGTTAACGATGTGGTGTGCTTTTCAGGGATTTACTGTGGTTCGTCGGTACCTCGGGGATGTCGGTGGATTTGTGCACGACCCCATTCGGTTGTTCGGTGGACCCATGCTAGTCTTTTGGCCATAACCTTTGGCTCTCGTGTCCGTTCCACGTGCAGTTCACAATTCTGGAAAGCCATTCCCGATGCCAACGACGTGGTGTGCTTCTCGGGGATGTCGGTGGATTTGTGCATGACCCCATTCGGTGGTTCGGTGGACCCGTGCTAGTATTTTGGCCATAACCTTCGGCTCCCGTGTCCGTTCCACGTGCAGTTCACCATTCTGGAAAGCCCTTTCCGATGCCCACGACGTGGTGTGCTTTTTGGGGATTTTCTGTTGTTCGTCGGTACCTCGGGGATGTCGGTGGATTTGTGCATGACCCTATTCGGTGGTACGGTGGACCCGTGCTAGTATTTTGGCCATAACCTTCGGCTCCCGTGTCTGTTCCACGTGCAGTTCACCATTCTGGAAAGTCCTTTCCGATGCCAACGGCATGGTGTGCATCTCGGGGATTTTCTACCTCGGGGATGTCGGTGGATTTGAGCATGACCCCATTCGGTGGTTCGGTGGACCCGTGCTAGTATTTTGGCCATAACCTTCGACTCCCGTGTCTGTTCCACGTTCAGTTCACCATTGTAGAAAGCCTTTTCCGATGCCAATGACGTGGTGCGCTTCTCGGGGATTTTCTATGGTTCGTCGGTACCTCGGGGATGTCGGTGGATTTGTACATGACCCTATTCGGTGGTTCGGTGGACCCGTGCTAGTATTTTGGCCATAACCTTCGGCTCCCATGTCCGTTCCACGTGCAGTTCACCATTCTGGAAATCCTTTTCCGATGCCAACGACGTGGTGTGCTTTTCAGGGATTTTCTGTGGTTCGTCGGTACCTCGGGGATGTCGGTGGATTTGTCCATGACCCCATTCGGTGGTTCGGTGGACCCGTGCTAGTATTTTGCCATAACCTTCGGCTCCCGTGTCCGTTCCACGTGCGATTCACCATTACGGAATGCCCTTTCCGATGTTAACGGCGTGGTGTGCTTTTCGAGGATTTTCGTGGTTCGTCGGTACCTCGGGGATGTCGGTGGATTTGTGCATGACCCCATTCGGTTGTTCGGTGGACTCGTGCTAGTATTTTGGCCATAACCTTTGGCTCTCGTGTCCGTTCCACGTGCAGTTCACAATTCTGCAAAGCCATTTCCGATGCCAACGGCGTGGTGTGCTTCTCGGGATGTCGGTGGATTTGTGTATGACCCCATTGGTGGACCCGTGCAAGTATTTTTGCCATAACCTTCGGCTCCGTGTCCGTTCCACGTGCGATTCACCATTACGAAAGCCCTTTCCGATGCCAACGACGTGGTGCACTTCTTGGGATTTTACGTGGTTCGTCGGTACCTCGGGGTGTCGGTGGATTTGTGCATGACCCCATTCGGTGGTTCGGTGGACCCGTGCTAGTATTTTGGTCATAACCTTCGGCTCCCGTGTCCGTTCCACGTGCAGTTCACCATTCTGGAATGCCCTTTCCGATTCCAACGACGTGGTGCACTTCTAGGGGATTTTCTATCTCGGGGATGTCGGTGGATTTGTGCATGACCCCATTCGGTGGTTTGGTGGACCCGTGCTAGTATTTTGGCCACAACCTTCGGCTCCCGTGTCCGTTCCACGTGCAGTTCACCATTCTGGAAAGCCCTTTCCGATGCCAACGTCGTGGAGCACTTCTCAGGGTTTTCTACCTCGGGGATGTCGGTGGATTTGTGCATGACCCCATTCGGTGGTTCGGTGGACCCGTGCTAGTATTTTGGCCATAACCTTCGGCTCCCGTGTCTGTTCCATGTTGAGTTCCCCATTCTGGAAAGCCTTTTCTGATGCCAACGACGTGGTGCGCTTCTCGGGGATTTTCTGTGGTTCGTCGGTACCTCGGGGATGTCGATGGATTTGTGCATGACCCCATTCGGTGGTTCGATGGACCCGTGCTAGTATTTTGGCCATAACCTTCGGCTCCCGTGTCCGTTCCACGTGCAGTTCACCATTCTGGAAAGCCCTTTCCGATGCCAACAACGTGGTGCACTTCTCGGGGATTTTCTACCTCGGGGATGTCGGTGGATTTGTGCATGACCGCATTCGGTGGTTTGGTGGACCCGTGCTAGTATTTTGGTCATAACCTTCGGCTCCCGTGTCCGTTCCACGTGCAGTTCACCATTCTGGAAATCCATTTCCGATGCCTACGATGTGGTGCACTTCTCCGGGATTTTCTACCTCGGGGATGTCGGTGGATTTGTGCATGACCCTATTCGGTGGTTCGGTGGACTTGTGCTAGTATTTTGGCCATAAACTTCGGCTCCCGTGTCCGTTGCACGTGCAGTTCACCATTCTGGAAAGCCATTTCCGATGCCAACGACGTGGTGTGCTTCTCGGGATTTTACGTGGTTCTTCGGTACCTCGGGGATGTCGGTGGATTTGTGCATAACGAATTCGGTGGTTCGGTGGACCCGTGCTAGTATTTTGGCCATAACCTTCGGATACCGTGTCCGTTCCACGTGCATTTCACCATTCTGGAAAGCCCTTTCCGATGCCAACGACGTGGTGTGCTTCTCGGGGATTTTCTACCTCGGGGATGTCGGTGGATTTGTGCATGACCCCATTCGGTGGTTCGGTGGACCCGTGCTAGTATTTTGGCCCTATCCTTTTGTTCCCGTGTCCGTTCTTCGTACAGTTCACTATTCTGGAAAGCCCTTTCCGATGCCAACGACGTGGTGCACTTCTCGGGGATTTTCTACCTCGGGGATATCGGTGGATTTGTGCATGACCCCATTCGGTGGTTCGGTGGACCCGTGCTAGTATTTTGGCCATAACCTTCGGCTCCCATATGCATTCCACGTGCGATTAACCATTACGAAAGCCCTTTCCGATGCCAACGACATGGTGTGCTTCTCGGGGATTTTCTGTGGATCGTCGGTATCTCGGGGATGTCGGTGGATTTATGCATGACCCCATTCGGTGGTTCGGTGGACCCGTGCTAGTATTTTGGTCATAACCTTCGACTCCCGTGTCCGTTCCACGTGCAGTTCACCATTCCGGAAAGCCATTTCCGATACCAATGATGTGGTGTGCCTCTTGGGGATTTTCTACCTCGGGGATGTCGGTGGATTTGTGCATGACCCCATTCGGTGGTTCGGTGGACTCGTGCTAGTATTTTGGCCATAACCTTCGGCTCCCGTGTCCAATCCACGTGCAGTTCACCATTCTGGAAAGCCCTTTCCGATGCCAACGACGTGGTATTCTTCTCAGGGATTTTTTGTTGTTCGTCGGTACCTCGGGGATGTCGGTGGATTTGTGCATGACGCCATTCGGTGGTTCGGTGGACCCGTGCTAGTATTTTGGCCATAACCTTCGGCTCCCGTGTCCGTTCCACGTGCAGTTCACCATTCTGGAAAGCCCTTTCCGATGCCAAAAACGTGGTGCACTTCTCGGGGATTTTCTACCTCGGGGATGTCAGTGGATTTGTGCATGACCGCATTCGGTGGTTCGGTGGACCCGTGCTAGTATTTTGGTCATAACCTTCGGCTCCCGTGTCCGTTCCACGTGCAGTTCACCATTCAGGAAATCCATTTCCGATGCCTACGATGTGGTGCACTTCTCGGGGATTTTCTAACTCGGGGATGTCGGTGGATTTGTGCATGACCCCATTCGGTGGTTCGGTGGACCCGTGCTAGTATTTTGGTCATAATCTTCGGCTCCCGTGTCCGTTCCACGTGCAGTTCACCATTCTGGAAAGCCATTTCCGATGACAACGATGTGGTGTTCTTCTCGGGGATTTTCTGTGGTTCGTCGGTACCTCAGGGATGTCGGTGGATTTGTGCATGACCTCATTCGTTGGTTCGGTGGACCCGTGCTAGTATTTCGGCCATAACCTTCGGCTCCCGTGTCCGTTCCACGTGCGATTCACCATTCGGAATGCCCTTTCCGATGCCAACGGCGTGGTGTGCTTCTCGAGGATTTTACGTGATCGCCGGTACCTCGGGGATGTCGGTGGATTTGTTCATAACCGTATTCGGTGGTTCGGTGGACCCGTGCTAGTATTTTGGCCATAACCTTCGGCTCCCGTGTCCGTTCCACGTACAGTTCACCATTCTGGAAAGCCCTTTCCGATGCCAACGACGTGGTGTGCTTCTCGGGGATTTTCTACCTCGGGGATGTCGGTGGATTTGTGCATGACCCCATTCGGTGGTTCGGTGGACCCGTGCTAGTATTTTGGCCCTATCCTTTTGTTCCCGTGTCCGTTCTCGTGCATAGCTTCACTATTCGGAAAGCCCTTTCCGATGCCAGCGTGTGGTGCACTTCTCGGGGATTTTCTACCTCGGGGATATCGGTGGATTTGTGCATGACCCCATTCGGTGGTTCGGTGGACCCGTGCTAGTATTTTGGCCATAACCTGCGGCTCCCATGTCTATTCCACGTCGCGATTAACCATTTTGGAAAGCCCTTTCCGAAGCCAACGACATGGTGTGCTTCTCGGGGATTTTCTGTGGATCGTCGGTATCTCGGGATGTCGGTGGATTTGTGCATGACCCCATTCGGTGGTTCGGTGGACCCGTGCTAGTATTTTGGTCATAACCTTCGACTCCGTGTCCGTTCCACGTGCGATTCACCATTCTCGAAAGCCATTTCCGATACCAATGATGTGGTGTGCTTCTTGGGGATTTTCTACTTCGGGATGTCGGTGGATTTGTGCATGACCCCATTCGGTGGTTCGGTGGACTCGTCTTTGGTGTTTTGGCCATAACCTTCGGCTCCGTGTCC
The DNA here is from genome assembly GCA_026214975.1 of Gentiana macrophylla. Classification (NCBI taxonomy): domain Eukaryota; kingdom Viridiplantae; phylum Streptophyta; class Magnoliopsida; order Gentianales; family Gentianaceae; genus Gentiana; species Gentiana macrophylla. Next base: position 36,791 of record JAOBSW010001035.1, on the reverse strand, counting down.
GATCCACGTGCGATTCACCATTCTGGAAAGCCCTTTCCGATGCCAACGACGTGGTATTCTTCTTAGGATTTTCTGTTGTTTGTCGGTACCTCGGGGATGTCGGTGGATTTGTGCATGACGCCATTTGGTGGTTCAGTGGACCCGTGCTAGTATTTTGGCCATAACCTTCGGCTTCCGTGTCCGTTCCACGTGCGATTCACCATTCTGGAAAGCCCTTTCCGATGCCAACAACGTGGTGCACTTCTCGGGATTTTCTACCTCGGGATGTCGGTGGATTTGTGCATGACCGCATTCGGTGGTTCGTGGACCCGTGCTAGTATTTTGGTCATAACCTTCGGCTTCGTGTGTCCGTTCCACGTGCGATTCACCATTCGCAAATCCATTTCCGATGCCTACGATGTGGTGCACTTCTCGGGGATTTTCTAACTCGGGGATGTCGGTGGATTTGTGCATGACCCCATTCGGTGGTTCGGTGGACTTGTGCTAGTATTTTGGCCATAACCTTCGGCTCCCGTGTCCGTTGCTCGTGCAGTTCACCAGTCTGGAAAGCCCTTTCCGATGCCAACGACGTGGTGTGCTTCTCGGGGATTTTTTGTGGTTCTTCGGCACCTCGGGGATGTCGGTGGATTTGTGCATAACCGTATTCGGTGGTTCGGTGGACCCGTGCAAGTATTTTGGCCATAACCTTCGGCTCCCGTGTCCGTTCCACGTGCAGTTCACCATTCTGGAAAGCCATTTCCGATGCCAACGACGTGGTGTGCTTCTCGGGGATTTTCTACCTCGGGGATGTCGGTGGATTTGTGCATGACCCCATTCGGTGGTTCGGTGGACCCGTGCTAGTATTTTGGCCATAACCTTTTGCTCCCGTGTCCGTTCCACGTGCAGTTCACCATTCTGGAAAGCCCTTTCCGATGCCAACGACGTGGTGCACTTCTCGAGGATTTTCTACCTCGGGGATATCGGTGGATTTGTGCATGACCCCATTCGGTGGTTCGGTGGACCCGTGCTAGTATTTTGGCCATAACCTTCGGCTCCCATGTCTGTTCCACGTGCAGTTAACCATTCTGGAAAGCCCTTTCCGATGCCAACGACATGGTGTGCTTCTTGGGGATTTTCTGTGGTTCGTCGGTACCTCGGGGATGTCGGTGGATTTGTGCATGACCCCATTCGGTGGTTCGGTGGACCCGTGCTAGTATTTTGGTCATAACCTTCGGCTCCGTGTCCGTTCCACGTGCAGTTCACCATTCTGGAAAGCCATTTCCGATGCCAATGATGTGGTGTGCTTCTTGGGGATTTTCTACCTCGGGGATGTCGGTGGATTTGTGCATGACCCCATTCGGTGGTTCGGTGGACTCAATCTAGTATTTTGGCCATAACCTTCGGCTCCCGTGTCCGTTCCACGTGCAGTTCACCATTCTGGAAAGCCCTTTCCGATGCCAACGACGTGGTATGCTTCTCGGGGATTTTCTGTTGTTAGTCGGTACCTCGGGGATGTCGGTGGATTTGTGCATGACCCCATTCGGTGGTTCGGTGGACCCGTGCTAGTATTTTGGCCATAACCTTCGGCTCCTATGTCCGTTCCACATACAGTTCACCATTCTGGAAAGCCCTTTCTGATGCCAACGACGTGGTGCGCTTTTCGGGGATTTTCTGTGGTTCGTCGGTACCCTGGGGATGTCGGTGGATTTTTGCATGACCCCATTCGGTGGTTCGGTGGATCCCTTGCTAGTATTTTTGGCCATAACCTTCGGCTCCCGTATCCGTTCCACGTGCAGTTCACCATTCTGGAAAGCCATTTCCGATGCCAACGACGCGGTGTGCTTCTCGGGGATTTTCTACCTCGGGGATGTCGGTGGATTTGTGCATGACCCCATTCGGTGGTTCGTGGACCCGTGCAAGTATTTTGGCCATAACCTTCGGTTCCGTGTCCGTTCCACGTGCGATTCACCATTCTGGAAAGCCCTTTCCGATGCCAACGACATGGTGTGCTTCTCGGGGATTTTATGTGGTTTGTCGGTTGATTGGAACCAACTTTACAAGACATTTCATGCTGATTCAGCCCACAATTATCACATTTCGGCATGTTTCGGGTGAGTTTAGACCTATTTTGAGTATTAAATGAGGTTTTATTGCACGGTAGTGATCGGGTCTTCCGTAAACTCGACCTTATTTTAGCATTTTATACTCGTTTTCCCGAGCACCCGTAGTTTGCGGGGTTACACGTTTGTTTGTTGTTTCCATATGGATGCGGGACTAGGGTGTCTCGAGAGCCCGGAAGACGAGAATTATTGAGGTTAGATGTGCCCGGGGCAAGAACAGAGGTCAAAGGAGGAAAAGAATGAAGTTTCGGGGCCACAGGGGTCCAAACGCACGTTTCGACCCTTCCAACGTCGCTCCATGTCCCAAATCAAGGCGTTCTAGGCCCAAACCAGCGTTCCATAATTGCGAGTCGAGCGAGTTTCAGCCTTCCAAACGCTGGTTTAAAACTCCTCCAAACGCGTGCGTTCTAAGCAATCCAAGCGTCGTTTGACTTTCCAAACGTGCATTTCAAGCAATCCAAGCGCCGTTTGACTTTCCAAACGTGCGTTCCAAAGTGAAGGACGATCGAGATCCCGCCAGAAATGAAGCGAAAGCGCGCGTTTGAACCATTCCAAACATGCGTTTGAACTGTCGACCTATAAAAAGCGACTCATTTCTTCACGGCCCGAGGAAAAAGAGGAGGAGTAGGTTTTTAGCGATTTGAGGCGATTTTCTTCATCTTTAAGAGTTAGAATTAGTGCTATATATCATTAGAATCGTCTTTCAATCCTCTCTTTGATTGTACAACTTAAATCCTCGATCTCTAACATTTCGATTGTCAAGATTCGATCTTTTGTAAGCACATTTGCCACCTCCTTCAAGTTGAGTAAAGTAAGTATGTTCTTTTATTATTTTATTGTTGTTGTGATGTTCTTCTTCCGTTTTTATTGTTTAGCTTCGATTATGAGTAGCTAAATCTCCGTATGGTTGAACTATGTGAATGCGGATGAAACACCATTAGAGACATGAACCGGGAGGTAGTGTAGCGCATAATTTATACGTTCTAATTGATAATCCGCATCTTGAAACTTGTTTGAATCGTTTTTGAGCTAGATTGATCACCTAGTTCACCATTGCACACACTTAGCTTATAAATGTATGTTGCGGCGACGTGTGGGAACGGGGTTTCGGGACCGTAGAGATTTTGGACTTGAAAGGTAGTTTGACACCTACCCGTGTACTAGATTGATGCCCTAGTCATCAAGTCCAGTTCCAATACGGGGTTTGTCCTATGAGTTATCGCTAGATGGCAAGGTAGAGTAAGGCACACTCCCGGGTAAGCTTTACGAGGACAAGTAATCCGTTGGATCGTAGTTCAGCCATACCTCTTTTAATTGTTCAGAATTTCGAGTAGTGTAATCTCTCTTTTACGCAATAGTATAACTTCACACCTATACGTTTGTTCGTTAAAAACGTGTTTTAAATTTATATTTTCGGAACACCCCAAGTATAAGGTACGTAGTATAAGGTGTTGCCGAGTCGTCCTAAGGGAATCGTATAGTTATCAGATTGAGGTATAACTCCTAAGTTGGTTATGTCACTAATTACTTAAAACTAAGATTAATCTAACTATAAACTAAACCTAAGAAATAAACTAAAAACTAAAGGAAAGAAAATAAAACAAAGAACTAAAAATAAGCGAAAAAAAAGAAAGACAGAAGGTTGGACTGACGTTCACTATAGTGAACGAGCGTCTGATACGATCGAAGCAAATGAAAATAGGCGAAAAAAGTTGCAGGTACTAGGGTTCTAAAAACTAAACTTAAACTAGTACAATTAAGAACGATTTTGATTAACGGATAATAAAGAGAAGACAATTGAATGACCAAGATTCAATCACATAATAATCATACAACCAATTTATGATCCGAATACGCTTTTATTGGTATGATCAATCGCAAAACCGACTAAATTCCTTTAGATCAATTTCTAGGGTTTGTTTACTTTTCCAAGAAAAACAAATAACATTCATCACAAGATCAACAATTGTTCCCAAATTGTAATACCCAACTAACGATATATGATTCCTCAAAACATCATCAATTGTATCGATTGAAAGATAAAGTATTGTTGAACTATATTTCCATAAAAATTCAAACACATAGAGTTCCATTGACATTCCTATCTAATAAAACTCGCAACGATTAAATCAGATTCAAGCGATAAATAAAACAAATGTATTCAAAATCATAACTAAAGATAAACTAACAAATCATGGTTGAGATGACGTTGATGTGATATCCTCCGGTTGTCCCATCACTATGCGTTTAGCCAACAATCATGTTGATGATCATTGGATCGAGGGACTCATCTTCATGAAGGGAAGATCTTGCTGAACTCTCTAGGGCGCAGCTTTTTTATGTGTAGTGTGGCTCTGTAAAAAAGTATTTTTTTAGGGTTGGGGCTCTTCTTTGTATTTATAGGAATAAGAGGCGGTTTGTTGAAAGTCGGCGGGCGCCGCTTTCTTTGGTGGACGCTTCGTTCGACTTTTTTGGACGGAGATTCGGGACGCTCGTTCACTTGCGTCTGGAGACTCACGAATGTAAAATATGACTCTGACGCTTCATGGACGCTTGATTCACTCTGGGCCTTTCGTCCAATATCTTTGAGGATCGGATTCTTCATAGTTATCCATTCTTCTTCAAGCCAATTCCATATTTATCTCTTATAATTCGAATTGAGCCTCATTTATCCTCTTTGCACTCGAAATTAAGCATCTACATAATAGATAAAACATGGAAAACATGTAGTCATCCCCAAATAATAATAATTCAATAAATTTAACACATAAAAGCGCCCAAATTACACTTTTGACACTTCTAAACCCATTATTCAAATTCACGCCTTAAACATATAATTTTCTCTAAAAATTACTAAAATACGAAAGATATTGTTCTCTAATAATGCGATAAAACCATAAATTTCACGAGAACAACTCCCCACACTTGAACTTTTGTTCGTCCCGGACAAAACAATCAAAACTATAGCTCAACTCTCCTGCACTCCACATAGATCTCTAACTCACGTAACAAAAGATACAACAACTATAGCCAACAATACCATCACAGAGAAAGATTCAGTGTATGTGTGACAAGCCCTTCTCAAATTTAACAAGCCTTTCAAAGGAATATCCTCTCAAAAATTTCAATGACTATCCTAGGTACAGACGATAATAATAGCTTCACACTAAGCCTTCCCACGCACTCGAAGAGGATAATCCCTACAAAGATATCATGCGGTTCTCTCTGGGTATAAGATCCATGATAACAAAGACTTCACTCTATTTTTATTCTTATTCATCATTTTTCAAAATTTTCAAATTCAACGCATATCAGAATAAGCTCTTACCCATCATAGTAGAGTAGGACAATTCGTGATAATCCCCTACCTACTCAAATCATCAGGTAGCTATAAACTGACTATCGTGAGCTTTTGGTCATCATAGTGGAATAGGACATACGTGGTACACCCTACCTCACCCAAATCATAAACCAGCTTCCGACAAACGTATTTATTATGATTCACTACTTATTCATTTTTTCAAGACATAAGTTACATCTCACTTATCACATTCAAACTTTATGATATTCACACAGACACATGGTCTAACTAAGGTGTCACTATACCGCCTTCCTAAGATAAATCATCAAAATAATGAAAGGATATAGTTCAAAAATCTTGTTTCAAAATCAATGGCTCTCGTGAACGTGAAAAACGAATACTATCTCCATAAAAGTAAAGACACGCTATAATTATCTCACTAAGTCACATACTATCATCGTTAGAAAACTACAACTAGCAAGCATCTAGTTCCAATTATATGCTCGAGACTCACAAAAATTTTAAATTTATGAAATTTAACATTCACTCATATTTCAAAGGATATAGCATAAAAACATACCCAATTTACCCCCCCACACTTAAATCACATTATGTCCTCAGAATGTGCAGAATAAAAGAAAAAGAAAACTTAGCTGGTTTCAACAGTGGTTGTCGGATGAAAGTTAGCAGAGGTCAGGCCGTAGCATGAATGTACCACTGCAACTCGAATTGACAACATTGGATAGAATAGCTCGAACTCGCTTCTAAGGTATCTGCAGCACTCGACATACATATAATCTCGGGGTACAAGGGGTATATGAATAAACATAAACGAAACATTCAACAACTCGTAGGAACACAACATCTCACTCAAGCAACCAAGGTACTACTCCTACAACTGAAACAGAAATAGCTTACTTAAAGAGAAAAGAAACAAAGCTAGGTTGCCTCCTGTAAGCGCTCTTTTTATGTCATTAGCTTGACATACTCTTCAAAGTCAACCCGGTCGGGCCACTTTGGCTTAAATGCGCCACCTCATCATCGAATCGAGTGAAGGACCGAGGTTTGACCACAACCTCCACAAGTGAAATGCCCTACCAAGTTTTTTAACTTGGTTCTCCAGAGACAAGATCGACTTTCGTCTTTGTCTCAACTTCTTCTACATGTGGCACCAAATAAGCAATGATAGGTGCGAGGAATCGTGGTAGAAGCTTTTTAAGGGTAAGAATGTCATCATTCAAGCAAAGAAATCGGATGGAATCTCATCACAATTCAAAGACATCGAGCACGCCAACCAACTTTTGAAAGTATAGGACCTCGGGTACTTCATAAGGTTGGCCAAAATACTTTTTCATTCTGTGACCGTTTACTTTAAAAGGTTGACCGTTGTACCCTTCAAGGAAATCGCTCCTCTCGGATGAACTTCGACAATTTCAAAGGGTCCGGACCATCTGGACTTAAGCTTGCCAGCAAACAGATGTAATCTGGTGTTGTAAAGTAAAGCCATCTCTCCTACCTTGAAATCTCTGTCCTTTAGTTTAGCATCATGGAGCGCTTTCGTTCTTTCCTTGCTCGCTTTATGCTCGTAGGCCCCGAGTCTGAATTCATCGAGCTCATGAAGTTGCAGTAATCTTTTCTCGCCACAGAGCTGGCTATCGAAGTTCAAGTATTTAATAGCCCAGTAAGCTTTGTGCTCCACTGACGGTAGTAGATGGCACGCCTTGCCGTAAACCATTTGAAAGGGCGACGTGCTCCATAGGGGTCTTGAACGCATCACGATAAGCCCAGTGTGCGTCGTCCAATTTCGGACTCGGTTGGATCTATTCGAATTCACCGTTTTCTCAAAATCCGCTTTAGACTTCTTTGCTTACTTCGACTTGGCCACTTGGTTTGGGGTGGTATGGTGTACCAATCTTATGCTTGACACCATATCTTTCAAGAATTTTATCTAGTGGTGCATTACTGAAGTGCGAACCTTCATCACTCGATAAGGGCTCTAGGACAGACCAAATCTAGTAAAGATATTCTTTGCAAGAATTTCTTTACAACTTTGTGATCATTGGTTTGGGTGGCTATAGCCTCTACCCACTTGGAAACATAGTCAATGCAGACTAGGATATATTTATTACCGCACGATGATGGGAAAGGTCCCATGAAATCGATGCCCCACACGTCGAAGACTTCACATTCCAAAATAGGCCTCAAAGGCATCTCCATCCTATTACGAGCCTCCTACTCTTTGGCATCTATCACGGCCTTTGCAAAAGGCTTCAAAGTCTTTGAACAGAGTAGGCCAAGAAAATCCAGCTTGAAGGATTTTCGCAATGCGATCTTCGGTGCTCCGTAGTGTCCACCAAATAGGCCACATTTGTGACATTGCTCTAAGATATCCAGATTGTTCATGTTCGAACACACCTTCTAAGCAACCCGTCTTTGCGGACTTTAAACAAATGTGGATCCTCCCATACGAGATACTTCAAGTCACCGAAAAACTTCTTCTTTTCACGATCACGTCATCTCTTCTAGATGTCCAATGCTAAGTAATTGACGTAATCGGCATACCACGGCCTCACATTCTCTAGCCTCATTAATTGCTCAGTTGGAAAGTCAATGCCTATTTCCTTAGTGTTTTCGTCACCCACGTTCACTAAGCGAGATAAGTGATCAGCTACAACATTTTCGCTACCTTTCTTATCCTTAATTTCAAGGTCAAATTCTGTAGTATCGTAATCCATCTCAAGAACCTTGGTTTGGCGTCTGCTTTTTCCATGAGGTAGCGTAATGTCAGCATGATCTGTCCAAACCACAACTCGAGACCCAAGAAGGTAACTTGAAACTTATCCATAGCAAAACGCATCGCTAGGAATTCTTTCTCTGTAGTAGTGTAGTTACACTGAGCTGGGTTCAAAGTGCGGCTCGCATAGTAGATTGGTCTGAACTTTTTGTCAATTCTTTGCCCTAGAACTGCGCCTATAGCGTAGTTAGAGGCATCGCACATGAGTTCGAAAGGTTTAGTCCAATCGGCGCGATCAAAATGGGGGCACTGGTTAACTTATCCTTTAAGCATTTGAAAGCTTCCTTACACGCATCATCAAACACGAACTCTACTTCCTCTTTCAGCAGGTTGGATAGCGGCTTTGCTATAGTCGAAAAATCTTTAATAAAACGCCGATAGAAGCCTACATGTCCCAGGAATCCTCGTACCTCCTTAACTGTCTTTGGATATGACATTTTCTCAATGGCCTCTACTTTAGCCCTATCCACCTGAATACCTTCACTGGACAACTTGTGTCCCAAAACAATCCCTTCATCAACTAGAAAATGGCATTTCTCCCGCTAAGCACCAAATTTTTCTCAACACATCATTTGAGTACCATATCTAGATTCCTTAAGATCTCATCAAAGTCACACCATAGACGAGAAGTCATCCATAAAGACCTCCATGCATTGCTCTACAAGTCCGTCAAAAATGGCTAACATGCACCGTTGAAAAGTCGCGGGTGCATTGCATAGGCGAATGGCATTCTCGCGAAAAGCAAAAGTACCAGTATGGACACGTAAACGTGGTCTTTTCCTGGTCATTAGGATCGATGGCTATCTGGAAGTACCCAGAATATCCATCGAGAAAACAATAATATTTGTGACCACTCAGTCTTTCAATTAGCTGGTCAATGAAGGGTAAGGGGAAATGATCTTTTGCAGTGACTTCGTTCAATCTGCGATAATCAATGCAGACCCTATAACCAGTCACAAGGCGTAAAGCAATTTCCTCCCATTTTTCATTTTTTTCTACGGTAATACCCCACTTCTTTGGCACAACTTGAGTAGGGCTAACCCACTCACTTTATCGGCGATGGCATAAATAATCCCCATATCAAGCCATTTGATGATCGCCTTTTGACAACCTCCTGCGTATGCGGATTCACCTTTCTTTGCGGTTGTCTGACCTTTTTCGCTCTCCTTCCTCCGTTCGGATCTTATGCATGCATACATCTGGGCTGATTCCTCTGATATCGCCCACCTGCCATCCGAACGCGAGGATATGTTTCTCCAGCACTTTGATCAATTTTGCCTCTTGCTCAGGCTCGAGTTTAGACGAGATGATTAGGGGCAACTTATCACTGTCTTTAAGAAAGATGTATTTTAGATGCTGCGGAAGTGGTTTCAACTCTAAGTCAACAGGTGGTTGCTCGATGCTAGATTTTAACGGACCACCTTTTTCTATTTGAGTTTGGACCGGTTGACTGAAAAACACCTCATCTTCCTGGGGAGTAATCCCAGAAAGGTATTGAATCACGTCATCAAAAGGAATCTCCCTGTCCACTTCCGTTTCTTCTTTGCGATGTGCAATCACCTTCTTAAGCTCTTCTTCTTCAAGTTCATCGGCAAGTCGCTCCCAATCATCCAACTCCCAATGGGTAGCTTCTCTCCAGAATTCGATTTCATCCCGACTTTCCCATCAAAATTTCCTCTTCGGCAAGGTTAAAGTCTGCTGATTGAGCTCCTTCGCATCACCACCGCTCATCCCTGGAATGTCCCAAATTTTACTGCTCACTTATAGGCTCAGTATGCGCAAGTTGTTGAGACAGCTCTACAGTGACTACGGCTCTTGAACAGTTGTTTTCTTCTTCTTCGTGATTTATGACATCCAGGGCTCCTGTCTCTGCGAGCTCTTCATCGGGGTCGATTCATCCCCATAAATTGCTTCAATGAATGAAATTCCTGAATTGGGGATTCTTGAACTTTACCTTGCTCGATGGAAATGGAAGTGTCTCCTATTCTCAAGGTAATTTGGCGGTGTGGAAGTCAATGGTGGCAGCGAGAGGTGTCCAAGAAAGGCCGGCCTAGGATCGTGGCATTTCCTTGTCGATTGGTAGTCCAATATAACCCGATCGGTTGGAAACACCAATTGTTTAACATGGGTAAGGACATTGTTAACGCAACCGGCCGCTAAACGGCTAGATTTGTCCACCAACCAAGAGAGGCGGGCGCCCCTTAGCCTTTTGTCCAACCGAGACTTTTGCGGATGTTCAAAGGCATCACATTAACAGAGGCACCAGAGTCGCATAAGACATTGTGGAACGTCGGCCTTCGATCATGCAAGAGATTGAAGGTCGTCCGGGTCACCACGCTTTATTGCAATGCTCGAGAAATTGCCGAGCATTCTTCGTTGAGCACTTCATCCGCCATTCCTTTCGCCTTCTTCTTACTTCCACAAAGCGTCCTTAAGAAACTTGGAGCATTTAGGCATCTCGCTTAACACTTCGGCAAGAGGCATAGTCACCATGGTTTCTCTAAGCGCCTTCCTCACTCCATCGTAAGTTTTATCGAGTTCAAAGTATTCTCATTTTTCTTTCTTTGGATAAGGATGGGTTTTGGATGATTGATTGGAATTTGATTTTTAATGGCTTCATCCTCCTTATCCTTCCATCCGACAAACTTTTCAATTTCTTTTTAGTCGTGGGTTCGGCCATCCGACTACTCTTTTCAACATCCTCATGACTTTCCCCGAGGAATCATTATCATTCACCTCTCGCCACCGCCGCTTTCTTCGGTATTTGTCTGCTGCTTATCCCCTCCCGAACTCATGGCGCCGGGAGGGGCTACTCATTCCGGCGCCTTCTCGGGTCCAACTCTCTTTCCGCTTCTAAGTGTAATCGCATTCAACTCCTCCTCTTGTCCATAATTCCACTTTGCGGTGTGATGGCATTCTGAGCACTTACTTCGCCTTAGGATTTTTATCTCGTAACTCGGCAGGTCTTCCTTGGGGCCTGCTTGCTCGTTGATCGACCATCGGCCAATCTGTCTCTCTATCGCCTTTTGACCGGTGGCTAGTGCTTGCACCATATCTACTAGCTCATCGAATTTCTTTTGAGAGATAGAGGTGGGCTGTGGATTTTGTGTTTGAGCCCAATTGCCTTGGGGCCTTTGATTGTTGGAGTTGAAGGATCGTTGAATTGGATGCGCCAGGTGGCGATATAATAACCTGTTTGCTGGATTTCGAGAAAAGTTACGGTTTGGATTATAGCTTGATTGACCGTAATTTTGATTGAAATTATGAAAAGTTTGATTCGTTTGCCTATCGCATTTACTTCATCTCCGTTCTCATTGCTCGCTGCGTTCCCGGAAGACTCATATCCACCGATCCCTTCGGTTCTTGCATTTGTAAATTAGCCATCTGTTGGTTTATCATTTCCACTTGAGCAACCAACATCGTGTCACAGATCGCTTGCAAATGATTTCCTCTTATCTTCCTCAACATGGGTCTTCCTGAGGTTGACCACATGTTGTTCTTGGCAATTGTTTCACTACCCTATAGGCAGCATCATCTCCTCCGCCCAGAAAAGATCCATGAGCTGTGGAATCTAGATAATCTCTATTGGGTTGAGTAACACCCTGATAGAATAATTCTAGGAGCTCATGTCGAGTGTATCCATGGTTAGGGCATTTCCTCATTAACAAATTCAACCTTTCCTGTGCCTTTCCTATGCTTTCTCCTTCTAATTGCTCAAAATTAGCTATATCACGTTTAAGGCCCATTATCGCTCCAGGTGAAACAAATTTCAGAGCGAAGGCTCTTTTAACATCGGCCTGTATGGAGAGAGAGAGTGATGGGGTAAGGATTTGAACCATCTGCTTGCTTCACCTTTTAAAGCAAACGGGAAAAGTTTCAACTTAACAATCTCGTAATCAACACCGGATAATGGCACGCTTCGCAAATTTGAACAAAAGTGGACAAGAAGTCATGAGGATCTTCTTGAGCGAAAGTGCCATGAAAAGAGCTATTTTGGACCAGTCCAACAACTCCATTCTTCGGATCGAAATGTACTTGCCCCATATCCGGAGGTCGAATAGGTCTATGCCCTCCGTGAAGTCTTGGTTAAGATAAGGGGCATAGGGGTCTTGATTTAGCCGGGCTTCTTTGGGCTTGATGGAGTTGTTGCAATTGGTTTTGTAGCCCACTTTGTTGATTCGTTGTTGTTGTAACAACCGTATTTGTTGAAAGAGCCGATTCAAATTGAGCTTGAGTGTCTGGATTTTGATTTGGGAGGGCTGGATTAGGAGGAACTAGATTCGGATTTTGAACTTGGTCACCATGATGTCTAGATCGGGAAAAAGCCTTCTTCTTAGGATGGACCGCCGGTTCTGGATCAAAGAGGAGAGGTCCTTTCTTGCTTCTCGGTTTGCATAAACCAAGAGGACAACAGAGAGGTCAACACCGACTAAAAGTCGAGTTGTGAAGAGTTAACCTTGGAATACAAGCTAAGAGAAGAAAGGAGAAGAACAAGAAAGATAGACGGACGGGCGTTCAGAATCGTGAACGAGCGTTTGTCTAGGGAAGTTCCCGGACGGGCGTCTGGTTCAATAGACGCTCGTCTGGTGTACTAAAAGCAGTTCAGAGGCGTATTTACTAAACAAACGGTCGTTTGGAGAGTCCAGACGCTCGTTCGATCAGTTAAACAGATAAAAAACGGAATTTTCCTCAGAATGAACGGGCGTCTGTATGATTGGACGTTCGTTCAAAAGCTGAAAAACGAGGGTCAGAGCAGAAAAACAACAGGAAACAGAAGATAAACAAACTGAGACTAAGGAAAACAAAACTAATCTAAAACCTAAGAAAGTTACTAACTAGAGAAACTATACCTACGAAGAATCTGACAACCGTTACCGATTCCCCGGCAACGGCGCCAAAAACTTGTTCGTTAAAAACGTGTTTTAAATTTATATTATCGGAACACCCCAAGTATAAGGTACGTAGTATAAGGTGTTGCCGAGTCGTCCCTAAGGGAATCGTATAGTTATCGATTGAGGTATAACTCCTAAGTTGGTTATGTCACTAATTACTTAAAACTAAGATTAATCTAACTATAAACTAAACCTAAGAAATAAACTAAAAACTAAAGGAAAGAAAATAAAACAAAGAACTAAAAATAAGCGAAAAAAACAGAAGACAGAAGGTTGGACGACGTTCACTATAGTGAACGAGCGCCTGATACGATCGTAAATGAAAAATAGGCGTAAAAGTTGCAGTACTAGGGTTCTAAAAACTAAACTTAAACTAGGACAATTAAAAACGATTTTGATTAATGAGATAATAAAGAGAAGACAATGGGAACAACCAAGATTCAATCACATAATAATCATACAACCAATTTATGATCCGAATACGCTTTTATTGGTATGATCAATCGCGAAACCGACTAAATTCCTTTAGATCAATTTCTAGGGTTTGTTTACTTTTCCAAGAAAAACAAATAACATTCATCACAAGATCAACAATTCGTTCCCAAATTGTAATACCCAACTAACGATATATGATTCCTCAAAATCATCAATTGTATCGATTGAAAGATAAAGTATTGTTGAACTATATTTCCATAAAAATTCAAACACATAGAGTTCCATTGACATTCCTATCTAATAAAACTCGCAACGATTAAATCAGGATTCAAACGATAAATAAAACAAGTATTCAAAATCATAACTAAAGATAAACTAACAAATCATGGTTGCGATGACGTTGATGTGATATCCTCCGGTTGTCCCATTTGCTATGCGTTTAGCCAACAATCATGTTGGTGATCATTGGATCGAGGGACTCATCTTCATGAAGGAAGATGCGGCCGAACTCTCTAGGGCGCAGCTTTTTTTTATGTGTAGTGTGGCTCTGTAAAAAAAAAGTATTTTTTTAGGGTTGGGGCTGCTGCTGTATTTATAGGAATAAGAGGCGGTTTGCTGAAAGTCGGCGGCGGACGCCCGTCTTCTTTGGTGGACGCTCGTTCAGCTTTTTTTGGACGGAGATTCGACGCTGTTCACTTTGCGTCTGGAGACTCGAATGTAAAATATGACTCTGACGCCTTCATGGACGCTTGATTCACTCTCGACGCCTTTCGTCAATATGCTTTGGATCGGATTCTTCATAGTTATCCATTCTTCTTCAAGCCAATTCCATATTTATCTCTTATAATTCGAATTGAGCCTCATTTATCCTCTTTATGCACTCAAATTAAGCATCTACATAATAGATAAAACATGGAAAACATGTAGTCATCCCCAAATAATAATAATTCAATAAATTTAACACATAAAAGCGCCCAAATTACACTTTTGACACTTCTAAACCCATTATTCAAATTCACGCCTTAAACATATAATTTTCTAAAAATTACTAAAATACGAAAGATATTGTTCTCTAATAATGCGATAAAACCATAAATTTCACCGAGAACAACGTTTGACCTGAATCGAGTGTTAAGTCAACTGTGGTACTCAAAAGCCAATCTCTGTGGGTTCGACCTCGGACTCTCAAGCACTATCCTACAATCGACCCGGTCCACCGCCGCCGGTTAGAAAGTAGATTTTGCTAAGGTTTGAAGTTTTACTTGATCGACCGGACCGTAGAAAATCCGCTTATCAAGTTGGCGCCGTTGCCGGGGATTGGCAACACTTTGATATCACAAAAGTTGACCGAAAGCTTGGGCTTAGGTCGTTTTCTTTTATTGTTTCCTTGTTGTTTGATTTGACTTGCAGTGTATGACCCGGAGTTCTGGGACGCCTCTAGAGCCTTTTTACCCGGAGATTGATAGGCACGCAAGCCAATTGAGGAATAGATCGTCTACCTCGGTTTCAGACACCGTGGACGGACAAGAAGCTTCAGATTCTTCTTCAGAGGAAGAAAGTATGACAACCAAATGGAAGAGATAGGTTGAATGGTGATGATACATCTCAAGTTGGAGGATTGGGCCATCTAAACACCCCTCCTCCACGTGAAAGAAATCCTCATTTGGTTGCAAGGACAGATGGGAGGAATTTGTTCGATCCCGCCTTGGAAGGGAATGTACAACTTCAACAACAAGCACTGGGTCAGGACAATCAGCACTTACTTCAGTTGGTTCAACAATTAGCGGCACAGAATCAGTTTCTTCAAGCTAATCAGAATAACGCGAATCAACAGCAACAGAATGACCCACCTGCCAATCAAGGGTTTGTTTCAGCGAGAGATTATGTGGTTACTCCATACCAAGGGACTGGCCACAATCCAATCAGAATTCCCGCTATCCATGCTAACAACATGGAACCAAAGCAGAATGTTATAAATCTTATCAGTGAGAATGCGGTTTTCTATGGGCAAAGGAATGAGGATCCTAATGAGTTTTTGGACAATTATCTACAAATAATCTCGACATTGAAGTATAATGGAGTGACCGAGGAGGCACTCAAGTTGATGATGTTTCAGTTTGCTTTGAGAGGGGCTGCAAAAACATGGTTTAATACCCTACCACATGGCTCTCTATCTACTTGGGCGGAAGTCGCCGATGTTTTTCTGAAAAAATATTTTCCTCCGGCAAAGATTGAAGATTTGAAGCGTGAAATTCATAATTTTAGTGGAAGAAAAGGAGAAACAATGAAAGAGACCGTTGAGAGGTTTAGGGCTTTGTTGAAGAAGTGCCCTCCCCACAATTTGAGTACAGATTGAGCAAGTTATCAAAATCTATCGAGCCTTGGATAAATCGGATAGAAATCTTTTGGATGCGGCAAGTGGAAAGGGTTTGACAAGGATTGATCCCGAGTTGGCTATGCAACATATCAATGATGCAATTGAAAGGGATGATGAATGGGTTTCAAGTTCAGGACGACAACCCGAATGAGTCTCACCAAACTGTTAAGGCACTTGAAGAACAGTTGGACAAAGAGATTGCACACACAATGAGTTGTTGGCACTTTGCAAATCAAGGTGAAGAAAATGGAAGAAGCATTACAGTTTGTCGGTTATGTGGAGGTAATCATTCACTCGGTTTTGTTCGAATCCGAGTAGGTCAGCTTGTCCTCAACAGTTACCTCGGCCAGACACCACAGCCGACACCACAGCCGATTCCTCAACAACCTATAGCAAGTGTGTCTCACCCACAACCAGATTCTGCGAGTGGTGGAAGAGTTGGTAGCCGCACTCAACAGATTGGGAGTGGGAAGCTCGAGTGGTAGTAGTCAACAAAGCCCGGGAAGAACCCTCGCTTTGGGCAACAAAGAGAGTTTGGTGGGCCAAATAATCCAAACAATCGGTGGGGTAATAATCCAAGCTCGCAGGCTCCACCATACTATCAAGATTTTGAATCATCAATGGGACTTGGCATGGAAGAAGAGATGCAACCAAATGATGTGAATTACATTGGAAATAATTCTGGAGGGAATTGGAACCAAGGCAACAACAACCAAGGAAGCTGGAATCACAACAATTGTGGGAATAATGGAAGGAACCAGAATTTTGGGAATTCATGGAATAACAACCAGCAATGCCAAAATTGGAACCAAGGAAATCAAGGTGGCCAAGGAAATTGGGACCGAGGCAACCGAGGGTGGAACCAAAATAATCAAGGCCAAGGTAACCGAGGTTGGAATCGGAATAGAGAGCAAGGAACCCTCGAGAATTTCCAAGGTGGTTGGAGAGAGAATAATCAAGGTAGTTGGGGTCGACAACATCAAAACTCCAACAACCAAGGTTATGAAAGCCAAAATCAAAATTCAAGTAATCAGAGTTGGGGTCAGAATCGACAAGGCCAATGGGGCAATAATCAGAATAGAGATAATGGGAGTCGAGAGCAAGGGCAACAAGGCAGCAACCAGCAGAATACTCAACAAGTTGGAAATCAAAATTCCGAGACTTACCAACATCCGAATGCCCATAAGCAAAACAGCTCCAATAATCAACAAGGGGGTAGTCCGGGAAGCCAAAGGAAGCCTTCGGAAGAAGGGCTTGATCAGTTGAATAAGCTTGTGATTGAACAGAGAGCGGCCATACGGAATTTGGAGATTCAGATGGGCCAGTTGACCGAGAATAGATCTCAACCGCCTTTGAGTATGGGGCTACCTAGTAACACGGAGAGGAACCCCAAGGAATCTAAAGATGTTTGTGCGGTAGTCATCCGGAGTGGTAAAGAGACGGGTCAACAAGGCCGAGAACTTGAGAAGATGGTGCCAAACTCTGAGAAAGAGAAATTTTGTGATTACAAAGGGCCGTTGGGTGAGCAAGAAGGTTTTGACGAGGATGTTGAGAAAAGGGCTGAAAAAGAGAGAATCTCGAGGTTGGAAAGGGAAGTGGAAGAATACAAGTGAAAGTGGGAAGAAGCGGCGAGGCCAAAGTCGGATACGATAATCATTGATGTGAAGGAAGAAGAGCCATCGCCACCACTCAAGCCTAAAGGTAGTAAAGGTAAAATTCCCCCTCCTCCCCCGGGTTTTGACGAGACCACTTTACCATTTCCTCCCAAAACAACTAAAAGGAGGTCTTGACCCAAAGTCAAGCCAAATTTTTGGAAATGTTGAGGAAATTTGAAGTGACCATGCCAATGTTGGATATCATTGCTAACATCCCATCATATTTCAAGTTTTTAAAGAATATGCTTTCAAGTAAAGAGAAAATGCAACAGATGGTTCAGTTGAGTTATGAATGTTCCGCCATTTTTGAGAATAAAATTGATTGCGGTCAAGTTAAATTACTAACTCGATGCCTAAATAACCACTAGCAAGTGAACTAGGTTCAATCGCAGTATAGCTAGATAGAGTCGAGGTCGATCCCACGAGAGAATCAATTTGTGGATCCTAACTTAAATAGTCAACCAGATTATTTCGTTTGACAAATACGGTCTATGACCAAAGATAAAGTACGAGAAAAGAAAGACACACTCAAACATATAAATAACACATAAACAAATAACGTAATCAACTCGCCCAATTATAACCGTGATCCTCCGGATCTAGACAATTTATATAACAAAGAAGACTTATCAACTATTAATCCGTCCATATTCATTTATAGTGGCTACGGAGTCATCCTCTTTAACTTGACTTAGCACCGGTTAGGTCACTAGATCAACGTGATGTTGTTACGTGACTTCGCCTTTTGGTGCCTCCATCTCATATAACTCACACGCTTTTACTCTAAGGATGCCGATATTAACCGTACACCTCGCCAGCAACATTCCTTTGGTTAGGCGTATTTCTGAAACGATCACTCAAACTCGTCCAACCAACAATTACCAATTTATAGTCTCATGCTAGTTTACGATCTACGTATAAGAAGGTGCGCGCAATTCCCTAATATAACCCTACCTAGATAACGCCGAAAGTCCAAGATCAATTCATGAGCCTACCTAAGAGTTTTATACCGTATTTCCTTTTTACGCGTTTTAATTAAATCAAGTGAGTGACGTAGCCATAGCCATACCTACCGAGATAACAGATTCAATTAAGCTAACCTAATCATAAAGACGTGGTCGATTAACGGATGAAAACAGGCTTGACAACTCTCGGTCGACCGAATAGGTGCTCTCGGTCGACCGAGTGACACCTCTCGGTCACCCGAGAGTCTGACTCCCCAGATTTACATCCCCGAACATATTTCTCAGCGTTTCATATACGAATCGGATTATATAGCGAATCATCAGGATATCATATAGACTAATCTAAATACACGTAAATTAAACACACAGATTCATCCGTAGATGTTAGGTAGAGGACGTAGGGTTTGGGATCCTTATAGACAAGGTATCACCATTGCCCTAACGTCATATCCTAGATCTACATCATCTAGATATGAATACCTACTCAAACAATCAAAGCATAATTGGGAAATTGATTACTTAAAAGAAAACAAGAAGATAAACTAGGGCTTACATGTTTGCAACCCTAGCAACCTCCGCAAGCCTAAAGAATCCTTATTTGCTTATTTGTAAATATGAAATAGTATTGGTGAATGCCTCTTAAAAAATACAAAAGACTTGTGTTTATATAGAGCCTCAGCCGTCATAGAAAACCGACTTAAAATGCCAACACTCTGAACCCTAACCGACTCAAATAATGTGCCGAACTTCTTCTGGACTGTAGGCCCACTCGGTCGACCGAATGCATGGGCTCGGTCGACCGAGCCTTACATGCTCCTGGCTTTCTCCTCTTTTCTGTCTTGGGCCTCCTGAACTTGTCTGTGATCCATCAAAGCTTTTCCGAAGTCCATCCTTGTGCTCCCAAATGAGTTACTACAAATATAATGTGAAATATAGTCTGTAATATCAAATAATATAATAAAACCTCTTAATACATAATAATGAATCGTAACTCTCGACATATGTAAATTAAGCGTATTACGACTTATTATTACTCTATTATACCTCTTTTAAACTAGAATCGGGGATAAAGGTCATAGAATAATGGGCACAAAATGACCGTTATCAACTACCCCCCACTTAGCCTTTGATCGTCCCGATCAAAATATCAACAAGTTATTCCCCATAAACTACTCTCCAGTGGTCACAGTATACTGACACAAGAAACTCGAATCAACTCATATCCTCTATGCTCATCAGTTATCCATTATCCACTATTCATCATGAATCGATGTGTTGTGTGCATGTGCATTGAGTTTTAAACATTCGTAGCAAGATTAGAGCTTATGCGAACTTCGTAGTCTTAACCTACCAACTTCAGTATTCCCATTTCTCAAGCCTTTTAATTTTTCAAGCACTAGAATAATAAGCAAGAGCGTATCTATAGGGTTTTGGACCGGAGACCGAGTACTACTCAAAGCCTCTTAAAGAGTTGAATATTCTTTTCATATCTTCATATTTTTCAGATACTATCAATCTCAAGAAGGAAAACTTTTAGAATTTCCCTCATCTTAGATCAAATATTAGCATCGAATATTACCACAAGCGAGAGCTACTTTGGTAACTTACTACAAGCCCAGTGTTTTAACATTGTCAAACACAGTACGTCTCAAGCTTATTACTCACTTTTTTGTGGCTAGAAGTTTTAGGAACACATCCGACGATAAATTTGACACTAGGTAAGCATAATCAATCATCTATGCAATGTACACATTATAATTTTACCTTTTATAACAAGCGTAGTACATCTCGATTCAATTATTGAATAAGTGAATAATAAACAACTACTTGCAACGGACAATATGAATATCATTAAGTTTACTAATCAAGAAATCGCAGGAGTATAAAGTGATCACGTACTCATGAAATATGGTTTACTTCTTATTAGATATAATTATCGAGGACTTCACAAAAGTAAATGTGATTCTAAGTTTAAATTTAAAATTTTTCATTTTATTTACTATTTGATATATGGGAACATATGGAATTACTCATTTGAGCTAAGTGACTTGTACCCCACTTAAACAATGCATTGTCCTCAATGTAAAAAAAAAAGAAAAAGAACAAACTCGAAAAGGAACTTAGCTCTGATAGCGTGGAAGTTTGAACAAGTCTTAGGACTTGGCGCAGATTCAACAGCACAGGCATTAGCTCCATAGCGAGCGTAAAAATAATCAACGCCACACATATCTTAAACAAGGCTCTTAACTCGTTACGAGATTAGTCCAAACTGTAATAATCGTAAAATGGGACCGTAAAAGGTATAACAATTTCCTTAAACATTTTTAAGTCCATTAATTAATGATTACATTTCAATATATTGCAACAAGTCCAAAACATTACATAAGTTCGGATTTAGGAAACAGAGAAACTTGCTCTATATAACACGACATACTAGTAGAAATGAATCAAAATAAAACTTCGTTAACTATAGGAAATGCCAACACTCAAATTAAAATACTTAATCCCATCCTGGATTGAATGGTGCTAGTTGCAAATTGTTCGGTCGGCTTCACAAGATCATCCTCGGGTTCCCCTTCTTGATCGTGGCCGTGAGCGCAGCGGTGGTGGGACGAACTCAAAGATAGGATAGGCATTGGTTCCACATAGGAATCGCCGCTAACACCGGGCACTCGGCTCCTCGCGAGAATGTAGTGATTAGTGAACCAAAGGTAAGGTATGCCGAGGCTTGAGAGCATCGTCTGTCATCTCCTTGCGTATCAATGCCCCCACATTCACAGGCCATCCCATGTACAACCAATAGATCAAAGTGGCATGAGTGTAGTAAACCGTAGATACATGCTTAGCCGGAAGATATTAGAACGGATAAGCCGATTAAGGCACTTATCCTCCCATCTCCTAAAGTCTGTTTCCGCAAATGTGCGGGCAACCTCCCCTATAGTCCATTCTATTCCTAGATAGGCTCCAACTTCCTCCAACCAAGCATCGGACCCATCAAACGTCGCCATATACTCGGCCCGTCCTCCGAGATATCAACCCAAAATAATCATTAATCGTGCCTGGAGAAATGATAATTGGTCGCCCACGAATAATAACGACATTGGTGTCGGGTGTATACGCAAATAAGCATAAAATTCTCTTACCCAATTGGCGTTGACCCGGCCGGGGTGCGGCGACATCACGCCATTGATAACTTTCCACCAACTCCAAAAGCTCATCCCCACAATTGTCCAAATCTAGACCCGAGCTCGATGTACGGGGCATTAACGAAATGATTAGTAAACGAAGAATATACCTCCCGACTCGCGAATTGTGGGACCCGTTGATCATTGGAATATCGCCTTCCACACCACAAACCGAGCGGCTCTGCGTCTTCTTGGTGGCATCCTGGCGGATAAACAGCGCGGCAGAGCAGACGAAAGGCGGCCCCCGACTCTCGGTCGACCGAGAGCAATCACTCGGTTGACCGAGTGTGGAGAATCGACAAAAAAACTTGACCTCTGGTCCTCTACCCTTCCGTGATCGAATCTATTGATCGGAAAAATTTACGATAGGCTTTTCAAGGTGAGTGAAAATGGTGAAATGGATGAAGATTTTGAACATTTCCATTTGATTTCTCTGAGGGTTTGAGAAAACAAGGTGGATGGAGAATTTGGGATGAAGGAATTGGGGAATAGGAATGAGGAGAATGAAAGAGAGGATGTTGGGTTAAATAGAAAAATGGAGTTTGAAGAAATGGAATGTGATTGGTGTAGAAAAGTTGTTGGGGATTGAGGAGGTGGAAAGGTGGAATTTGAAAATTTGAATTGGGGTAATAAAGAAGTTGGGAAGAGAAAAGGTGAATGGTTGGGAAGAGGGAAAGGTGAGTGGGGATGTGTAGAAATTAATGGTGTTGACCATTTTAATAAATTTGACACATACCGTAAAATAACTACAATATATAACGATTGCCAAAATGTATTATTTCACTCTTACAGCAAAGAATTTTCTAACCAATAGGTCGTCTCAAGCATAAAAGCCACCTCATTTTTATCATAAATAAATCAAACAATCTGGTCTAAGCATTTGTAAGATAACGCATTATCATTTCCTTAATCAACAATTTTTTTTACAAAGATTCAATTGCAAATAACTCACTTCACATGAAAACGATTCGAATAAAAAAATTTATTTTGCACATCCTTAACTCAACGATCGTTGAACATGGCAAAATAGAAAAAAAAAAAACTTCTTATCGTTTCATGCTACTTTTATTTAGAAAAAGAAAATAAAAATAGAGATAAAAATAATGAAGGATAGAATTAGTTCTACAGCTTTAAGTCGGTAGCTCGACTTCCCAAAATATCACTCTTTAAGAATTGTTCTTGACTTGCCGTGTCTTCACCCGACTAACCTTCACAAAACGTCTTGCCATTCCTTTGCACGAGTGCCTTTCCGTGGGATGTACGTCGGCGAAAAGACAATCAAACTGTCCCATCTAAACAGGCACCGACTTGCGGGATCGTTTGATTTCGATGAGCTTTCTTGATTTGAACTCTACGAGTTCGCGGCTTGACTCTCCTCCTCCTATCCTTAGGTTTCAAAACGAGGCTTGAGATCATCCTTATTAACTACAGTGCGGTGAGCCGAACAGCTCTATCTCGGCTTAGGATTGTAAGGACCTCTTTCTCATCTCGATCGTCAACATTGTCATCATCACACTCCTCTCGAACTTGGAATCACATCCGGTTTAGAACCAACGACTTCTATAATGTTTAAACTTACCGAATAGGGAACTCGGGGTTCTTTATCCCAAAAGTCTCAGAACCTTTAGCATCAAACAATGTGATCTCATGCCTAGTCATACGAATAAGAGCTCTAGAGGTATTAATAAAGGGCCTACCCAAGATAATTGGGCTATACGGATGCTCCTCTATGTCCATTACGACCAAATCTATCTTAAACCGAAGTTGTCCGATACCAATGATCATGTTATTCATCTGTCCAGACATGATGGTTCTAGTACTATCCGCGAATCTCACTTTTAGCGGGGTGTTTGTGGGAGTCAGAATCATATTCCTATCGCAAAGGCTTTTAGGGAAAATGTTTAAGCTCGATCCAGAGTCAATTAAAGCCAATCCCAAGTGTGCTTGTTCTAGGGTAACATCTACAAGGAATGCCCCAGGGTCATCTAACTTTGGCATTAACCGAGATTCATCTTCAACATATTTTGCCTCCTTAGCACAGGTGACTATAGGTCGCTTCCATATCTACGCTACTCTCGTAACTGGACTCTATCTCCGACATGTAATCCATATAATCAATATCTGAATCAATCCGAATCCGAATCCAAGAAATCACTTCGGATTTAAAGCACACATACCTCTTTTTACATACGCTTCACTTGCTTCCCTTGACTTCCTGGCTTCCTGAATTCGTTCTTTCATTTTTGCTATTCTCTCCTTCAGCTTTTGCGTCATCGGCTTCATTGGTGTTGTCTTGGTTCGTAAAACGTTAACATCCTCTTCCTTAACCTTGGAAAATTGTTTTGATGACATATTGTTTATCACGAACAATCTTACCTGAGTGATTTAGTTCTGATTATCTGCAACATGAGAAAAACAACAAACGGTCAATAAACTAACAGTCAGTACGATTGCTCATACTGCTGCTAGGCTTACAACCTACTGACGGGGAAAAACAGAAACGAAGGGAAAACAATGCCGTCAGATAATATAGAACAATGAAAGGGCTCGGTCGACCGAGCGGCATTGTTCGATCGACGAACATACATCTGATATATATATATATAAATATTTTTTTTTTTTTTTTTATTTATTTTACTCACTTGTAAAAGAAATGAAAACAAAAAAGCGAAATAAGCAAGTAGATCATTTAAGCGGTTGGACCATTGATTCCCGGCAACGGCGCCAAAAACTTGATTGCGGTCAAGTTAAATTACTAACTCGATGCCTAAATAACCACTAGCAAGTGAACTAGGTTCAATCGCAGTATAGCTAGATAGAGTCGAGGCTCGATCCCACAGAGAATCAATTTGTGGATCCTAACTTAAATAGTCAACCAGCTTATTTCGTTTGACAAATACGGTCTATGACCAAAGATAAAGTACGAGAAAGAAAGACACACTCAAACATATAAATAACACATAAACAAATAACGTAATCAATCGCCCAATTATAACCGTGATCCTGCTGGATCTAGACAATTTATATAACAACAGAAGACTTATCAACTATTAATCCGTCCATATTCATTTATAGTGGCTACGGGAGTCATCCTCTTTAACTTGACTTAGCACCGGTTAGGTCACTGATCAACTGTGATGTTGTTACGTGACTTCGCCTTTTGGTGCCTCCATCTCATATAACTCACACGCTACTTACGACTCTAAGGATGCCGATATTAACCGTACACCTCGCCGAGGCAACATTCCTTTGGTTAGGCGTACTTCCTGAAACGATCACTCAAACTCTCGTCCAACCAACAATTACCAATTTATAGTCTCATGCTAGTTTACGATCTACGATAAGAAGGTGCGCGCAATTCCTAATATAACCCTACCTAGATAACGCCGAAAGTCCGAAGATCAATTCATGAGCCTACCTAAGAGTTTTATACCGGTATTTCCTTTTTACGCTTTTAATTAAATCAAGTGAGTGACGTAGCCATAGCCATACCTACCTATCGAGATAACAGATTCAATTAAGCTAACCTAATCATAAAGACGTGGTGATTAACGGATGAAAACAGGCTTGACAACTCTCGGTCGACCGAATAGGTGCTCTCGATCGACCGAGTGACACCTCTCGGTCACCCGAGAGTCGACTCCCGATTTACATCCCGAACATATTTCTCGGCGTTTCATATACTGAATCGGATTATATAGCGAATCATCGAGGATATCATATAGACTAATCTAAATACACGTAAATTAAACACACAGATTCATCCGTAGATGTTAGGTAGAGGGCGTAGGGTTTGGGATCCTTATAGACAAGGTATCACCATTGCCCTAACGTCATATCCTAGATCTACATCATCTAGATATGAATACCTACTCAAACAATCAAAGCATAATTGGGAAATTGATTACTTAAAAGAAAACAAGAAGATAAACTAGGGCTTACATGTTTGCAACCCTAGCAACCTCCATAAGCCTAAAGAATCCTTATTTGCTTATTTGTAAATATGAAATAGTATTGGTGAATGCCTCTTAAAAATACAAAAGACTTGTGTTTATATAGAGCCTCACCGTCATAGAAAACCGACTTAAAATGCCAACACTCTGAACCCTAACCGACTCAAATAATGTGCCGAACTTCTTCGATCAGAGGCCCACTCGGTCGACCGAATGCATGGGCTCGGTCGACCGAGCCTTACATGCTCCTGGCTTTCTCCTCTTTTCTGTCTTGGGCCTCCTGAACTTGTCTGTGATCCATCAAAGCTTTTCCGAAGTCCATCCTTGTGCTCCCAAATGAGTTACTACAAATATAATGTGAAATATAGTCTGTAATATCAAATAATATAATAAAACCTCTTAATACATAATAATGAATCGTAACTCTCGACATATGTAAATTAAGCGTATTACGACTTATTATTACTCTATTATACCTCTTTTAAACTAGAATCGGGGATAAAGGTCATAGAATAATGGGCACAAAATGACCGTTATCAAAAATCCCTCCCAAAATTCAAGATAGGGGCAGTTTTACTATCCCAATAACCATAGGAGAAGCTGTTTTCAAAAATGTGCTTTGCGATTTGGGGGCATCGGTTAGTTTGATGCCAAAGTCGCTTTATGATAAGTCTGGGCCTGGGGATTAGAACCAACGGGCATGACTTTGCAAATGGCGGATAGGTCGAGTTAGGACACCGCTAGGAGTAGCCGAGGATGTGTTGGTTCAAGTTGATAAATTTGTGTTTCCGGTTGATTTAAGTGGTTCTTGATATGGACTCGATTCTAAGACACCTCTTTTGTTAGGTCGGCCTTTCCTAAATATTGGGGAGACCTTGATAGACGCGTTAAGAGGGGATATAATTTTAAGAGTTGGTCAAGATAGTGTTAAGATTAATGTTTACAAAACCATGAAACACCACGAGAATGAGATGAATGATTGTTTCTCGATAGATGTTATCCACCCGTGTGTTTTGGAGAATGTGAATTTGCAGGGGCACAAGGAACCATTGGAGAAATGCTTGATGAAATCATGCAAGGTGACTGACGACAACCCGGTGATGCGAGTTTATGCCATGCATCTCGAGGCGGGCGAGTTCATGGAAGCTAGTTTGGACTAAGCTGGATCTTGGTTCGCCAGAGGATATGCCCAAGCCATCCATTGAGGAACCACCGACGGATTTGGAATTGAAACCGCTTCTCAACACCTCAAATATGTTTTCTTGAAGGTAGTGATTTACTTCCGGTTATTATATACGCTTCACTAACAACCTTGCGAGGAAGTAAAGCTAGTTCAAGTCTGAAGAAGAGGAAACGAGCTTTTGGATGGAAAATGGTGGATATCAAGGGATTAGTGCCGACATATGTAAGCACAAAATCATCCTCGAGGATGGGGCGAGACCGGCGCCAACCGCAAAGAGACTAAACCCACATTTACCGGAAGTGGTAAGAAAGGAAGTGGTGAAGATGTTGACGTTGGGCATCATCTACCCCATCTCGACACGATGAGTGGGTGAGTCCCACACAGTGGTACCTAAGAAGGCGGCATTACGGTGCTAACAAATGAGCAAGGTGAATCTTTTCATGCGCCACATTCGGGTCATCGAGTGCTGCATTGATTTTCGCATGTTGAATGAAAAGACTAGGAAGGATCATTTCCCACTCCCGTTTGTTGATCAAGAGTTAGATAAACTTCTTTGGTCATGCATTTTATTGTTTTCTCGATGGATTTAGTGGTTATTATCGATTCACATCGATGTCAATGACCAAGAAAAGACCATGTTTACTTGTCCCTATGGCACTTTTGCATTTCAAGAATGCCTTTCGGTTTGTGTAACGCACCCGCGACATTCCGAGATGCATGCTTGCCATTTTTGCTGATTTGATTGATGAGTGTATGGCGGTGTTTATGGATGATTTTACGATCTTTGGGGGCGCTTTTGATGCATGCTTGACTAATATAGATAGGGTGCTCGCTAGGTGTGAGAGACCGATTTGATTTTGAACCGGGAGAAGTGTCATTTTATGGTGACCGAGGGAATTGTCCTAGGTCATAAGGTTTCAAATTGAGGGATAGAGGTTGATAGGGCTAAGGTAGATGCTATTTCTAAGTTGCCTATGCCTACTAATTTGAAATCGTTAAGATCTTTCTTGGGACATGCGGGGTTTTATCGTAGATTTATCCCTAAGTTTGCCCAAAAGGCTACACCTCTTATCGTAGATTTGTGCATGAGCCCATTCGGTGGTTTGGTGGACCCGTGCTAGTATTTTGGCCATAACCTTCGGCTCCCGTGTCCGTTCCACGTGCAGTTCACCATTCTAGAAAGCCCTTTCCGATGCCAATGACATGGTGTGCTTCTCGAGGATTTTCTATGGTTCGTCGGTACCTCGGGATGTCGGTGGATTTGTGCATGACCCCATTCGGTGGTTCGGTGGACCCGTGCTAGTATTTTGGCCATAACCTTCGGCTCCCGTGTCCGTTCCACGTGCAGTTCACCATTCTGGAAAGCCCTTTCCGATGCCAACGACGTGGTGTGCTTCTCGGGGATTTTATGTGGTTCGTCGGTACCTCGGGGATGTCGGTGGATTTGTGCATGACCCCATTCGGTGGTTCGGTGAACCCGTGCTAGTATTTTGGCCATAACCTTCGGCTCCCGTGTCTGTTCCATGTGCAGTTCATCATTCTGGAAAGCCCTTTCTGATGCCAACGACATGGTGTGATTCTCGGGGATTTTCTACCTCGGGGATGTCGGTGGATTTGTGCATGACCCCATTCGGTGGTTCGGTGGACCCGTGCTAGTATTTTGGCAATTACCTTCGGCTCCCGTGGTACCGCTCATTCCGCGTCACGATTCACCATTCTGGAAAGCCCTTTCCGATGCCAACGACGTGGTGTGCTTCTCGGGGATTTTCTGTGGTTCGTCGATACCTCGGGGATGTCGGTGGATTTGTGCATGACCCCATTCGGTGGTTCAGTGGACCCGTTCTAGTATTTTGGCTATAACCTTCGGTTCCCGTGTCCGTTCCACGTGCAGTTCACCATTCTGGAAAGCCATTTCCGATGCCAACAACGTGGTATGCTTCTCGGGGATTTTTTACCTTGGGGATGTCGGTGGATTTGTGCATGACCCCATTCGGTGGTTCGGAGGACCCGTGCTAGTATTTTGGCCATAACCTTCGGCTCCCGTGTCCGTTACGTGCAGTTCACCATTTTGGAAAGCCCTTTCCGATTCCAACGACGTGGTGTGCTTCTCGGGGATTTTCTGTGGTCGTCGGTACCTCGGGGTTGTCAGTGGATTTGTGCATGACCCGTTGGGTGGTTCGGTGGACCCGTGCTAGTATTTTGGCCATAACCTTCGGCTCCCGTGTCCGTTCCACGTGCAGTTCACCATTCTAGAAATCCCTTTCCGATGCCAACGACGTGGTGTGCTTCTCGGGGATTTTCTGTGGTTCGTCGGTACTTTGGAGATGTCGGTGGATTTGTGCATGACCCCATTCTGTCGTTCGGTGGACCCGTGCTAGTATTTTGGCCATAACCTTCGGCTCCCGTGTCCGTTCCATGTGCAGTTCACCATTCTGGAAAGCCATTTCCGATGCCAACGACGTGGTGTGCTTCTCGGGGATTTTCTACCTCGGGGATGTCGGTGGATTTGTGCATGACCACATTCGGTGGTTTGGTGGACCCGTGCTAGTATTTTGGCCATAACCTTCGTCTCCCGTGTCCGTTCCACGTGCAGTTCACCATTCTAGAAAGCCCTTTCCGATGCCAACGACGTGGTGTGCTTCTCGAGGATTTTCTATGGTTCATCGGTACCTCGGGGATGTCGGTGGATTTGTGCATGACCCTATTCGGTGGTTCGGTGGACCCGTGCTAGTATTTTGGCCATAACCTTCGGCTCCCGTGTCCGTTCCACGTGCAGTTCATCATTCCGGAAAGCCCTTTCCGATGCAAACGACGTGGTGTGCTTCTCGGGGATTCTCTACCTCGGGGATGTCGGTGGATTTGTGCATGACCCCATTCGGTGGTTCGGTGGACCCGTCCTAGTATTTTGGCAATAACCTTCGGCTCCCGTGTCTGTTCCACGTGCAGTTCACCATTCTGGAAAGCCCTTTCCGATGACAACGACGTGGTGCACTTCTCGGGGATTTTCTGTAGTTCGTTGGTACCTCGGGGATGTCGGTGGATTTGTGCATGACCCCATTCGGTGGTTCGGTGGACCCGTGCTAGTATTTTGGCAATAACCTTCGGCTCCCGTGTCTGCTTTCCGCGTCACGATTCACACTGCGAAATCCTTTCCGATGCCAACGACGTGGTGTGCTTCTCGGGGATTTTCTGTGGTTCGTCGGTACCTCGGGGATGTCGGTGGATTTGTGCATGACCCCATTCGGTGGTTCGGTGGACCCGTGCTGGTAGTTTGGCTATAACCTTCGGCTACCGTGTCCGTTCCACGTGCAGTTCACCATTCTGGAAAGCCATTTCCGATGCCAACGACATGGTGTGATTCTTGGGGATTTTCTACCTCGGGGATGTCGGTGGATTTGTGCATGACCCCATTCGGTGGTTTGGTGGACCCGTGCTAGTATTTTGGCCATAACCTTCGGCTCCCGTGTCCGTTCCACGTGCAGTTCACCATTCTGGAAAGCCCTTTCCGATGCCAACGACGTGGTGTGCTTCTTGAGGATTTTCTATGGTTCGTCGGTACCTCGGGGATGTCGGTGGATTTGTGCATGACCCCATTCGGTGGTTCGGTATAACCGTGCTAGTATTTTGGCCATAACCTTCGGCTACCGTGTCTGTTCCACGTGCAGTTCACCATTCTGGAAATCCCTTTCCGATGCCAACAACGTGGTGTGCTTCTCGGGGATTTTCTGTGGTTCATCGGTACCTCGGGGATGTCGGTGGATTTGTGCATGACCCCATTCGGTGGTTCGGTGGACCCAAGCTTTTATTTTGGCCATAACCTTCGGCTCCCGTGTCCGTTCCACGTGCAGTTCACCATTCTGGAAAGCCCTTTCCGATGCCAACGATGTGGTGCACTTCTGGGGCATTTTCTACCTCGGGGATGTCGGTGGATTTGTGCATGACCCCATTCGGTGGTTCTGTAGACCCGTGCAAGTATTTTGGCCATAACCTTTGGCTACCGTGTCTGTTCCACGTTCAGTTCACCATTCTGGAAAACCCTTTCCGATGGAAACGACGTGGTGCGCTTCTCGGGGATTTTCTGTGGTTCGTCGGTACCTCGGGGATGTCGGTGGATTTGTGCATGACCCCGTTCGGTGGTTCGGTGGACCCGTGCTAGTATTTTGGCCATAACCTTCGGCTCCCGTGTCCGTTCCACGTGCAGTTCACCATTCTGGAAAGCCCTTTCCGATGCCAACGACATGGTGCGCTTCTTGGGGATTTTCTGTGGTTCATCGGTACCTCGGAATGTCGGTGGATTTGTGCATGACCCCATTCGTTGGTTCGGTGGACCCGTGCTAGTATTTTGTCCATAACCTTTGGCTCCCGTGTCCGTTACACGTGAAGTTCACCATTCTGGAAATCCATTTCCGATGCCAACGACGTGGTGTGCTTCTCGGGGATTTTCTACCTCGGGGATGTCGGTGGATTTGTGCATGACCCCATTCGGTGGTTCGGTGGACCCGTGCTAGTATTTTGGCCATAACCTTCGGCTCCCGTGTCCGTTCCACATGCAGTTCACCATTCTGGAAATCCCTTTCCGATGCCAACGACGTGGTGTGCTTCTCGGGGATTTTCTGTGGTTCGTCGGTACCTCGGGATGTCGGTGGATTTGTGCATGACCCCATTCGGTGGTTCGGTGGACCCGTGCTAGTATTTTGGCCATAACCTTCGGCTCCCGTGTCCGTTCCACGTGTAGTTCACCATTCTAGAAAGCCCTTTCCGATGCCAATGACATGGTGTGCTTCTCGAGGATTTTCTATGGTTCGTCGGTACCTCGGGGATGTCGGTGGATTTGTGCATGACCCCATTCGGTGGTTCGGTGGACCCGTGCTAGTATTTTGGCCATAACCTTCGGCTCCCGTGTCCGTTCCACGTGCAGTTCACCATTCTGGAAAGCCCTTTCCGATGCCAACGACGTGGTGTGCTTCTCGGGGATTTTATGTGGTTCGTCGGTACCTCGGGGATGTCGGTGGATTTGTGCATGACCGTATTCGGTGGTTCGGTGGACCCGTGCTAGTATTTTGGCCATAACCTTCGGCTCGAGTGCGTTCCATGTGCGATTCATCATTACGAAAGCCCTTTCTGATGCCAATGACATGGTGTGATTCTCGGGGATTTTCTACCTCGGGGATGTCGGTGGATTTGTGCATGACCCCATTCGGTGGTTCGGTGGACCCGTGCTAGTATTTTGGCAATTACCTTCGGCTCCCGTGTCTGTTCCACGTGCAGTTCACCATTCTGGAAAGCCCTTTCCGATGCCAACGACGTGGTGTGATTCTCGGGGATTTTCTGTGGTTCGTCGATACCTCGGGGATGTCGGTGGATTTGTGCATGACCCCATTCGGTGGTTCAGTGGACCCGTTCTAGTATTTTGGCTATAACCTTCGGTTCCCGTGTCCGTTCCACGTGCAGTTCACCATTCTGGAAAGCCATTTCCGATGCCAACAACGTGGTATGCTTCTCGGCGATTTTTTTACCTTGGGGATGTCGGTGGATTTGTGCATGACCCCATTCGGTGGTTCGGAGGACCCGTGCTAGTATTTTGGCCATAACCTTCGGCTCCCGTGTCCGTTACACGTGCAGTTCACCATTTTGGAAAGCCCTTTCCGATTCCAACGACGTGGTGTGCTTCTCAGGGATTTTCTGTGGTTCGTCGGTACCTCGGGGTTGTCAGTGGATTTGTGCATGACCCCATTAGGTGGTTCGGTGGACCCGTGCTAGTATTTTGGCCATAACCTTCGGCTCCCGTGTCCGTTCCACGTGCAGTTCACCATTCTAGAAATCCCTTTCCGATGCCAACGACGTGGTGTGCTTCTCGGGGATTTTCTGTGGTTCGTCGGTACTTTGGAGATGTCGGTGGATTTGTGCATGACCCCATTCTGTCGTTCGGTGGACCCGTGCTAGTATTTTGGCCATAACCTTCGGCTCCTGTGTCCGTTCCATGTGCAGTTCACCATTCTGGAAAGCCATTTCCGATGCCAACGACGTGGTGTGCTTCTCGGGGATTTTCTACCTCGGGATGTCGGTGGATTTGTGCATGACCACATTCGGTGGTTTGGTGGACCCGTGCTAGTATTTTGGCCATAACCTTCGTCTCCGTGTCCGTTCCACGTGCGCGTTCACCATTCTAGAAAGCCCTTTCCGATGCCAACGGCGTGGTGTGCTTCTCGAGGATTTTCTATGGTTCGCCGGGTACCTCGGGGATGTCGGTGGATTTGTGCATGACCCTGACCGGTGGTTCGGTGGACCCGTGCTAGTATTTTGGCCATAACCTTCGGCTCCGTGTCCGTTCCACGTGCGATTCATCATTCGGAAAGCCCTTTCCGATGCAAACGACGTGGTGTGCTTCTCGGGGATTCTCTACCTCGGGGATGTCGGTGGATTTGTGCATGACCCTATTCGGTGGTTCGGTGGACCCGTCCTAGTATTTTGGCAATAACCTTCGGCTCCCGTGTATGTTCCACGTGCAGTTCACCATTCTGGAAAGCCCTTTCCGATGACAACGACGTGGTGCACTTCTCGGGGATTTTCTGTAGTTCGTTGGTACCTCGGGGATGTCGGTGGATTTGTGCATGACCCCATTCGGTGGTTCGGTGGACCCGTGCTAGTATTTTGGCAATAACCTTCGGCTCCCGTGCATTCCCACGTCGCGATTCACAATTAAAAAATCCTTTCCGATGCCAACGACGTGGTGTGCTTCTCGGGATTTTCTGTGGTTCGTCGGTACCTCGGGGATGTCGGTGGATTTGTGCATGACCCCGTTCGGTGGTTCGGTGGACCCGTCTTTGGTAGTTTGGCTATAACCTTCGGCTACCGTGTCCGTTCCACGTCGCGATTCACCATTACGGAAAGCCATTTCGATGCCAGCGACATGGTGTGATTCTTGGGGATTTTCTACCTCGGGGATGTCGGTGGATTTGTGCATGACCCCATTCGGTGGTTTGGTGGACCCGTGCTAGTATTTTGGCCATAACCTTCGGCTCCCGTGTCCGTTCCACGTGCGATTCACCATTCGGAAAGCCCTTTCCGATGCCAACGGCGTGGTGTGCTTCTTGAGGATTTTCTATGGTTAAATCGGTACCTCGGGGATGTCGGTGGATTTGTGCATGACCCCATTCGGTGGTTCGGTATAACCGTGCTAGTATTTTGGCCATAACCTTCCGGCTACCGTATGCATTCCACGTGCAGTTCACCATTCAGGAAATCCCTTTCCGATGCCAACGACGTGGTGTGCTTCTCGGGGATTTTCTGTGGTTCATCGGTACCTCGGGGATGTCGGTGGATTTGTGCATGACCCCATTCGGTGGTTCGGTGGACCCAAGCTTGTATTTTGGCCATAACCTTCGGCTCCCGTGTCCGTTCCACGTGCAGTTCACCATTCTGGAAAGCCCTTTCCGATGCCAACGACGTGGTGCACTTCTGGGGCATTTTCTACCTCGGGGATGTCGGTGGATTTGTGCATAACCCCATTCGGTGGTTACGCGAGCCGATGCAAGTATTTTGGCCATAACCTTTGGCTACCGTGTGCATTTCCACGTTCGATTCACCATTACGGAAAACCCTTTCCGATGGAAACGACGTGGTGCGCTTCTCGGGGATTTTCTGTGGTTCGTCGGTACCTCGGGGATGTCGGTGGATTTGTGCATGACACCGTTCGGTGGTTCGGTGGACCCGTGCTAGTATTTTGGCCATAACCTTCGGCTCCCGTGTCCGTTCCACGTGCAGTTCACCATTCTGGAAAGCCCTTTCCGATGCCAACGACATGGTGCGCTTCTTGGTAATTTTCTGTGGTTCATCGGTACCTCGGAATGTCGGTGGATTTGTGCATGACCCCATTCGTTGGTTCGGTGGACCCGTGCTAGTATTTTGTCCATAACCTTTGGCTCCGTGTCCGTTACGTGAAGAAGTTCACCATATTGGAAATCCATTTCCGATGCCAACGATGTGGTGTGCTTCTGGGGATTTTCTACCTCGGGGATGTCGGTGGATCATGACCCCATTCGGTGGTTCGGTGGACCCGTGCTAGTATTTTGGCCATAACCTTCGGCTCCGTATCCGTTCCACATGCGATTCACCATTAAAATCCTTTCCGATGCCAACGGCGTGGTGTGCTTCTCGGGATTTTACGTGGTTCGTCGGTACCTCGGGGATGTCGGTGGATTTGTGCATGACCCCATTCGGTGGTTCGGTGGACCCGTCCTAGTATTTTGGCCATAACCTTCAGCTCCCGTGTTCGTTCCACGTGCAGTTCACCATTCTGGAAAGCCCTTTCCGATGCCAATGACATGGTGTGCTTCTCGATGATTTTCTGTGGTTCGTCAGTACCTCGGGGATGTCGGTGGATTTGTGCATGACCCCATTCGGTGGTTCGGTGGACCCGTGCTAGTATTTTGGCCATAACCTTCGGCTCCCGTGTTCGTTCCACGTGCAGTTCACCATTCTGGAAAGCCCTTTCCGATGCCAACGAC
Organism: Gentiana macrophylla; assembly: GCA_026214975.1. NCBI lineage: Eukaryota > Viridiplantae > Streptophyta > Magnoliopsida > Gentianales > Gentianaceae > Gentiana > Gentiana macrophylla. Next base: position 1,445 of record JAOBSW010001035.1, on the reverse strand, counting down.
GTGGTGTGCTTCTCGGGGATTTTATGTGGTTCGTCGGTACCTCGGGGATGTCGGTGGATTTGTGCATGACCCTATTCGGTGGTTCGGTGGACCCGTGCTAGTATTTTGGCCATAACCTTCGGCTACCATGTCCGTTCCACATTGATTCACCATTAAAATCCTTTACGATGCCAACGACGTGGTGTGCTTCTCGGGATTTTACGTGGTTAAATCGGTACCTCGGGGATGTCGGTGGATTTGTGCATGACCCCATTCGGTGGTTCGGTGAACCCGTGCTAGTATTTTGGCCATAACCTTCGGCTCGAGTACATTCCATGTGCGCTTCATCATTCGGAAAGCCCTTTACGATCACGAATGACATGGTGTGATTCTCGGGATTTTCTACCTCGGGGATGTCGGTGGATTTGTGCATGACCCCATTCGGTGGTTCGGTGGACCCGTGCTAGTATTTTGGCAATTACCTTCGGCTCCGTGTGCATTTCCACGTGCGATTCACCATTCTGGAAAGCCCTTTCCGATGCCAACGACGTGGTGTGCTTCTCGGGGATTTTCTGTGGTTCGTCGGTACCTCGGGGATGTCGGGGGATTTGTGCATGACCCCATTCGGTGGTTCGGTGGACCCGTTCTAGTATTTTGGCCATAACCTTCGGTTCCCGTGTCCGTTCCACGTGCAGTTCACCATTCTGGAAAGCCATTTCCGATGCCAACGACGTGGTATGCTTCTCGGGGATTTTCTACCTCGGGGATGTCGGTGGATTTGTGCATGACCCCATTCGGTGGTTCGGTGGACCCGTGCTAGTATTTTGGCCATAACCTTCGGCTCCGTGTCCGTTACACGTCGATTCACCATTTTGGAAAGCCCTTTCCGATTCCAACGGCGTGGTGTGCTTCTCGAGGATTTTACGTGGTTCGTCGGTACCTCGGGGTTGTCAGTGGATTTGTGCATGACCCCATTCGGTGGTTCGGTGGACCCGTGCTAGTATTTTGGCCATAACCTTCGGCTCCCGTGTCCGTTCCACGTGCAGTTCACCATTCTAGAAATCCCTTTCCGATGCCAACGACGTGGTGTGCTTCTCGGGGATTTTCTGTGGTTCGTCGGTACTTTGGAGATGTCGGTGGATTTGTGCATGACCCCATTCTGTCGTTCGGTGGACCCGTGCTAGTATTTTGACCATAACCTTCGGCTCCTGTGTCCGTTCCATGTGCAGTTCACCATTCTGGAAAGCCATTTCCGATGCCAACGACGTGGTGTGCTTCTTCTCGGGATTTTCTACCTCGGGGATGTCGGTGGATTTGTGCATGACCACATTCGGTGGTTTGGTGGACCCGTGCTAGTATTTTGGCCATAACCTTCGTCTCCGTGTCCGTTCCGTGCGATTCACCATTCTAGAAAGCCCTTTCCGATGCCAACGGCGTGGTGTGCTTCTCGAGGATTTTCTATGGTT